>JBBGZY010000625.1:340000-500000 GCA_037952925.1 Lithobates clamitans
GCCATCAATCTATCCAATGAGGACCCAAGACAGCGGCTGGAGCTGCTGGGCTTGTTGCTGGAATGAATGGGTTTAGGTAAGAAAAAGGGGGGGCTCTGGTGGAGCTGCAACACAGAAGGTTTTTTACCTCAATGCAAAGAATGCATTAAGGTGAAAAACCATGAGACTTTGCAACTCCTTTAAAGTGGAGTTCCGTCTTTTTTTTTTTTTTTTTAAAGACAGCAGCTACAATTACTGCAGCTGCTGACTTTTAAAATAAGGACACTTACCTGCCCAGGGCGCCCGCGATGTCAGCACCCAATGCCGATCTGTCCCTCAGGCTCTTGGGTGGAGGAGCCGCCATCTTCGGTAAGGGAATCAGGAAGTGATGCCTTGCAGCTTCACAGCCTGATTCCCTACTGTGCATGCGCAAATCACACTGCACGATCCCACTGGTCCCTGCTGTCTTCTGGGACCTGTGTGTCTCCCAGAGGACAGCGGGGGGGGGGGGGGGTGACGACGGGGGAGGCGCCGGACATCGCGGCTATCTATGCCTGGAAGTAGGAGCAAATACCTGGACTAGACAGGTATCTGCCCCCCCTCTCCCCCTGAAAGGTGCCAAATGTGACACCGGAAGGAGGGGGGGAGGATTCCGAAAAGGGGAAGTTCCATTTTTGGGTGGAACTCCGCTTTAAGGTCTCTTGCCTGTCTCTTGGCAACTCGAAATTTCACCCCCCCTTCAGAAATTTTCTATGGGATTAAGGTCTGGAGACTGGCTAGGCCACTCCATGACCTTCATGTGCTTCTTCTTGAGCCACTCCTTTGTTGCCTTGGCGGTATGTTTTGGGTCATTGTCATGCTGGAAGACCCATCCATGACCCATCTTCAGTGTTCTGGCTGAGGGAAGAAGGTTCTCATCCAAGATTTTACAATACATGGCCCCGTCCATTGGCCCCTCAATGCGGCAAAGTCGGCCTGTACCTTTAGCAGAGAAACGGCCCCAAAGCCTCATGTTTCCACCTCCGTGCTTGACTGTAGGGATGGTGTTCTTAGGGTCATAGTCAGCATTTTTCTTCCTCCAAACAATAGCAAAGGGGACTAAAGCAATGTGGAGCAAATAGACTGGCTTGATTGACAACAATCCAATTGTATTTTTCATGGCTACAAAAAGAAAGCTGAAATCTAATTTGGATGCCGCAAGCAAAAGCCTATTTTTTTTTGTCTCGAAGTATTTTAAATCTGGGGACATTTTTGTTTTATTTGCCTGATGTCTTTCTGCATAAATCATAAGCAATGTACCCAACCCCATATATGAAAATCTGCAGAATGCATACTTTCCACATCAGTAAATGGACGCTCCTTCCCCTCTCCGCTCCATGTTTATATTATCGGTCGTTTCGAGAAAATAATAAGCCTGCCTGTTATTCCAAGGTCGATGGAGGGGCCAAGACTTTACGGATAAGGAAAGAAGATTGTTCGTTTTGGCTCCTTGCTCATCCTATTTCCTCTTAACTGGTTAACATGGATATAAAAATAGAACCTTTTTATTATTCTAATGTCCTCCTTTTATCTGATTGGATTATAAATCAACGTTCAGGCCAAATGATAAGGTTTGGTTGAAGCGGAGGTCAAGTGTATTTTTAAGGGATTGCATAAATACTGTCTGTGCTCATGTTTTATAAGAACTTTTTTTTTTACGAGGCCCTTTTATTCTGCGGCTCCAATACAAATACAAACCTTTTCATGTTGGCCGAGAGAGCGGCCACAAAACTCTCAGGTTCTGTGCTAAACAAAAACTTTTCTGTAGTTTCTATTGGCAAACTTCTGCAGATTAAATATATCCTACCAACAAAAATATTTTATTTTTGTTTTGGATAAAGTGGGGAAGGGTTAGCAGCACATCTATAACGATATTAGCTGGTACTAAAGGCAAAACCAAGAATTTAAATACACTTTATTACCAAAAGTATTGTGACGCCTGCCTTTCCACGCACATGAACTTTAATGGCAGTCTTAGTCTCAGAGGCGGCTCTCTAATTAGGCGAATTAGGCGGTCGCCTGAGGCCTCGCACTCACAGGGGCCTCGCGGCTGCCTAATTTGCTTGTTCTCAATCACTGAAGTTGACGCCGGCGGCTCCGCCTACCCCCACTGGGACTTTGTGGCTTAGGAGCTGACGGAAAAATCAGATACTGCCAGCAGCCTGAGGAATAGCGGCCTTATCACGGAGTGTCCCAGTCCGTGGGGCCTCATGTGTAAGTTTTGCCTAAGGCCTCACAAAGCCTAGAGCCGCCTCTGCTTAGTCTGTAGGGTTCAATATTGAGTTGGCCCACCCTTTGCAGATATAACAGCTTCAACTCTTCTGGGAAGGCCGTCCACAAGGTTTAGGAGTGTGTCTATGGGAATGTTTGACCATTCTTCCAGAAGTGCATTTGTGGGGTCAGGCACGGATGTTTGATAAGGCCTGGCTTGCAGTCTCCGCTCTAATTCATTCTAATTCCCCGTACACACGGTTGGATTTTACGGCGGAAAATGTGTGATAGGACCTTGTTGTCGGAAATTCTGACCGTGTGTGGGCTCCATCACACATTTTCCATCGGAATTTCCGACCACACAAAGTTTGAGAGCAGGCTATAAAATTTTTCCGACAACAAAATCCATTGTCGGAAATTCCGATCGTGTGTACACAAATCCGACGCACAAAGTGCCACGCATGCTCACAATAAATTAAGAGATGAAAGCTATTGGCTACTGCCCCGTTTATAGTCCCGACATACGTGTTTTACGTCACCGCGTTCAGAACGATCGGATTTTCCGACAACTTTGTGTGTATGCAAGACAAGTTTGAGCCAACATCCGTCGGAAAAAATCCTAGGATTTTGTTGTCGGAATGTCCGATTAATGTCCGACCGTGTGTACGGGGCATTAAAGTGCTCCTCCATAGATAGACATATTTACAGAGGAAAGACTATTACAAAAGTTCATCTCCATAAAAGAATAATTCCAGACATCGGCATGTTTTACATAGTTACACAATGTAACTATATTTATGACATAATAGTAGTACTGTGTTGCGCTCAATCAATAACAAATAATGAATACAGTAAAACCTTGGGATTGCGAGCATACTTCGTTCCAGAAACATGCTTGTAATCCAAAGCATTTGTATATCAAAGCAAATTTCCCCATAAGAAATAACGGAAACTCAAATGATTCGTTCCACAACCATTTATTCGTAAATCCTTCAGTTCATAGTACATGTAAAAAGATTATAGCAATGTGATAGGTTGTGTAACCATAAAATGCCCATCCCAAATGGAAGCCTCCACAAGGGGATTAGAAGCAAAATCCAGCAGGAGCTCCAGAGTATAAAAGAGAAGAGAGGCGCCTCTAAGTGTAGCAAGATGTTGATAAATGTTGTACTTTCATTAAATATAACCATATTGATACAATTAAAGGCGCCTCTCTTCTCTTTTATACTCAGTTGTGACATGACACTACTTGTATATCAAGACATCACTTGTATATCAAGTCAAAATGTATTAAAAAATGTTGCTTGTCTTGCAAAATTCTCTCAAACCAAGGTTTTACTGTACTAAATAAAGTAACTGTGCATACGTCCTTACAAAAATTAAACCAATATATATATATATTTATATATTTATTTATTTTTAGAAATACTGTATAAACATATAATGGAAAGCAGTAGATACTAGCCCTGGAAGACGTCTTTTGATGACGAAATGTGTTGGGCGGAGCCTTTTGCTGACGTCATTGTGTTCTAAGAAGTGGAGGTTACATGCTGGCTAAGTGTTTTTCCTACATGCGCATTGCTTTTAACTATATGTAAGTGCATTTTCTCATTCAATAAATGTTTTGTTCACTTTTGTACACTATGAAGAGGATTTGCTTTACATAAGCAGTTTTGTGCAGAATTTTGCTGTTACTGCTTAAGTATTGGTGTCCCTGACCAATCGAGGAGTGTCCACAGCGGAGATTTGTGGTCCACTACTAATGCCCAGAAAAGTGCTTTATAACCACCCTAAATACAGTAGGGGGGTCATGGGGAGTCAGATAGCGAGCATTCCCTCTATTTTTCGGGTGCAGGTGCCTGCTCGTGTCATCAGAGTCTTTAGGAATTTAAAAGAGACTCTACATTTGTTTGTCTTGCACAGGGGATTGAACTTTGAATACACTTTTATCTTCATCCATATTAGTATCTACTGCTTTCTATTATATGTTTATATTTATAAAAAAAAAGTTTTGGTTTACTTTTTGTAAGGTCACTTTATTTTTTTATGCTTGTTTACATTTATCTAGAATAGGGTCCTATGCACAGTCTATTTATTTATTTATTTTTTTTATAAAAATTTAAATTTGTTATACTTACCTGCTCTGTGTAGTGGATTTGCACAGAGCAGCCCGGATCCTCCTCTTCCTGGGTCCCACTTCAGTGCTTCTGGCCCCTCCCTCCTGTTGAGTGCCCCCCACAGCAAGCAGCTTGCTATGGGGGCACCCAAGCTGAGCTGCAGTTCCGTGTGTCCATTCACACACTGAGTCGGGGTTCGGCCCCACCCCCTCTCTCCTCTGATTGGCTAACTGACTTTGATTGGCAGGAGCCCGTGGTGCTGCTGCTGTGTCTCAGCCAAACAGGAGGAGGAAGAGTCCCAGACGGCTGAGGCACTCGTGCACGTCGCTGGATAGAGATGGGGCTCAGGTTAAGTAATTGGGGGGGGGGGGACCTACACACAGAAGTGTTTTTTTTTTAATATCTTTAAAAGGGTTGTGAAGTCAGAAGGTGCATTTTATACATTAAGATAAACAACCTTCTGTGTGTAGCAGCCCCCCTAATACTTACCCGAGCCCCATCTCTGTCTAGCAATGTCCATGGGTGTCTCAGCTGTCCGAGACTCTCCCTCCTCATTGGCTGAGACATAGCAGTGGCTCCATTGGCACCGGGGCTCCGTGTCTGAATGGACCACAGTTTTCTGTGACTCAGCTGGGGTGCCCCCGTAGCAAGCTGCTTGCTGTGGGGGCACTGAACAGGAGGAAGGAGCCAGGAGAGCCGAAGAGGGACCCGAGAAGAGGAGGATCGGGGCTGCTCTGTGCAAAACCACTGCAACAGAGGAGGTAAGTATAACATTGTTATTTTTATAGAAAAAAAAAAAGACTTTACCACCAAGTTAATGCATAGAATGCATTAAGATAAAAAAAAAAAAACTTTTTTCAAAGGGTTGTAAACCCTCGTATTTCACCTTAATGCATCCTATACATTCAGGTGAAAAAAGTTCTGACACTGAGCGCTCCCCCCGTTTTACTCACCTGAGCCCGTTCGTTCCCACGGCGGAGATGCGTTCTACCTCTCTGCCCGTTGTCTCAGCTCTTGATTGGATAGATTGATAGCAGCACAGCCTTTGGCTCCCGCTGCTGTCAATCAAATCCAAAGATGCGGGGGGCGGGGCTGGCATTCTGTGTCTATAGACACAAATGTTGGACTCAGGAGCACGCACGCAAATAATCCCCCCCCCCCAGGAAAGCGCTCCTCCTAGGGGGCTTCCAGATGGGAGGAGCCGCGAGTGCCGTCGGGGGACCCCAGAAGACGAGGATCGGGACCACTCTGTGCAAAGCGAACTGCACAGTGGAGGTAAGTATGATATGTTTGTTGTTGTTTTTTTTTTTTTTTGTTTTTTTTTTTTAAACAAAGGTTTAGTAACCCTTTAAGTTTGCACTAATGTGCGGTTTTGTTAATTGCTTACGTTGACATTACCTGGTCATTGCAGCAGGAAGATGGAATTTACTGACATAGATCTCAGTGACCTCCACTTGTTTCCAGGGGGGCTTCTGTCCTCACCGAACACAGGAGGTCGACCACTTGGCACGGGCGCCATTCAGAGAACTTTCTGAAAGAATGCAAAGGGTACTCTAAAAAATAATAATAAAGTGTCTGGAGGATCTTAGTTATGAGGAAAGGTTGTGAGCTCTGAACTTATTCTCTCTGGAGAAGAGACGCTTGAGAGGGGATATGATTTCAATGTACAAATACCGTACTGGTGACCCCACAATAGGGAGAAAACTTTTTCGCGGAAGGGAGTTTAACAAGACACGTGGCCACTCATTAAAATTAGAAGAAAAGAGGTTTAACCTTAAACTAAGTAGAGGGTTCTTTACTGTAAGAGCGGCAAGGATGTGGAATTCCCTTCCACAGGCGGTGGTCTCAGCGGGGAGCATCGATAGTTTCAAGAATCTATTAGATAAGCACCTGAATGACCACAACATACAGGGATATATAATGTAATACTGACATATAATCACACACATAGGTTGGACTTGATGGACTTGTGTCTTTTTTCGACCTCACCTACTATGTAAGTCTGATTGGATGAGGCGGAGAGGCGGGGCAGTGATGTCACACTCTCATGCTAACATGTTTCAGGCACTGCAGGTGGTTTTGCTGTAGAACCTTTCTAGCGATTAAGAGACAAACTCAGTTTTTTTTTGTGAAATATAAAATGACAGAACTGCATGCGGTTACATTTCTATTTTGCGGTTGTAATAGAGCCGAAGTCTTTTAGCATTAGCTGTATGTTCCACTGGCTGATTATTTGGTTCAGTCACATAGATGTGGTGTCAGCACTCTTCTTAATGACATAGAGTTTGGAAGATTTAGTGAGGTGTCGATCTCTATTCTTCTGGGTGTGCGCGGCGCGAAGCTAACATTTATTATGCAGATTATTACAGAGGAGAAATGGAAAGTTACCGGGGGAAGTGTGCTAAATCTTGAAAAAGTAATAAAAGCCGTCAGCGCATCTCACCTTTTTAATATTTATCCCCAGACAAATTCAGAAATCCTTTTTTTAAATATTTTATTCGCTCTAAATAAAACATTGTCCTTGTAAAAGAGTATGAAATGCAAACAGGAAAACATTGTTTCTCTAAGGGCCAATCCACACTTCTGTGCTTAAGAATGTGTCATTTTAATAGGAATTGTTAAAAGTATTATTATTCTTGTGTTGCATTGTGTTTCAGATGAAGTGAAGTGTGTCATTGTATATAATTTTACATTTTCTGTATTTGCTTTATAGGAGAAAAAAAAAAAACATGCTGCAGTTACAACAGTTAAAACACGAGTAAAATGCGTTGTTTGCTTGCTTTAAATGCACAATTACGTGTTCCCATGAAAGGGGCATTTACATATAAAGTCCATCTAAACCCACTCATACAAGCTGCAGTTGTGGCTGGTGCTCAATTTTCTTGGGGGGGGGGCAGCCTGAGGCCTCGCAAGCCAGCCAGCCAGGACCCCCCCCCAGCCAGCCAACTGGCGCTCGCTCGATCGATCAATCGTCACTCCCCCCCATCGCTCGTCTGTCGCCTGCCAGCCCCGCACTTACCCCATTCAATTCACAGCTTCGGCAGCTTCCGGTCCCAGCAGTCGCTTCTCCTCTCGGCCAATGAGGATGTAGGACTCGTGCCCAATAAGGAAGTAGGACTCGCGCCCAGTGAGGACGTAGGACTCTCGCCCAGTGAGGACGTAGGACTCTCGCCCAGTGAGGACGTAGGACTCTCGCCCAGTGAGGACGTAGGACTCGCGCCCAGTGAGGACGTAGGACTCGCGCCCAGTGAGGACGTAGGACTCGCGCCCAGTGAGGACGTAGGACTCTCGCCCAGTGAGGACGTAGGACTCTCGCCCAGTGAGGACGTAGGACTCTTGCCCAGTGAGGACATAGGACTCTCGCCCAGTGAGGACGTAGGACTCTCGGCCAGTGAGGTCATAGGACTCTCACCCAGTGAGGAAGTAGGACTCGCACCCAGTGAGGACGTAGGACTCGCGCCCAGTGAGGACGTAGGACTCTCACCCAGTGAGGTCGTAGGACTCGCACCCAGTGAGGTCGTAGGACTCGCGCCCAGTGAGGACGTAGGACTCGCGCCCAGTGAGGACGTAGGACTCGCGCCCAGTGAGGACGTAGGACTCTCGCCCAGTGAGGACGTAGGACTCGCGGCCAGTGGGGTCGTAGGACTCGCGGCCAGTGGGGTCGTAGGACTCGTGGCCAGTGGGGTCGTAGGACTCGCGGCCAGTAGGGACGTAGGACTCGCGGCCAATGGGGACGTAGGACTCGCGGCCAATGGGGTCTCGCTTCCTGATTGGCCGGGAGGAGAAACAGGAAGACCTTAACCAATATTAATTCGCTAATGTCACACAACTGGGTGGGCTCGGGGCGCAGTGCAGTGCAAATCACATGCGATATCTGAGCGATGCGATTTCAGGCATATATATAGTATGGCTGAATTTGCATCGCATTCGGACCAAGTAATTGCCTAGCAAAAAAATACTGTCAGAAAAAAGAATGGGACAGCAAGTGGTAAAAGAATACCTGGTGATTCTGCCATATAATCGGGGACAAAAGTTAGGTCCTTCCCGGCCCCACAGGCCTGATATTGGATATAAAATCTGCTACTCCATTTCTACATGTATTGTTTTCTCCTTTTTCACATATCGAAGTTCAATACACAGATAGCCGAGTTTTAAATAGATGATGATATCCAATCATTATACAAGCTGTTTTGCGATTAAAATGTACAGTATCGTGGAAGCTATCAAGTGGAAGTTATATATAGTGCATTAAAATGTCTAAATCTCAAGAGGGCACTTGAAGAAGCTGCATGCACTATTTTGTGTCGGCTACATAAAAGCCACCGATTGTACAATATTTTCAGAATAGCAGCGGCTTATCGTGACACGTTTTTGTGATCTTATAAAATTACAATTGGTGGAAAAACTTTAAAGGGAGGGTATGGTCACTTTTGTTTTTCAATTTGTAACTTAAGCCATTAGAAAACTTTGTTTGAATGCAAAGAATAAAAAGGAAAGTCTACTACACATCAACACCTTAACATGTCCCTACACTGTTTTATTCCTATTAGTCTGCAACGCTGATGCCATTTTTAAAGGGTCTAGATCGGTGGTCTCCAAACTGCAGCCCGGGGGGGGCCAGATGTGGCCCTTTGCTTGCTTTTATCCAGCCCTTGGGGCATTATTCCCCCCACTGTCAGCAACAGTAGGGCATAGTTCCTGCCACTGACACCAACAACGGGGCACTATTCCTCCCACTGATATTCATGATGGTGCACTATTCCTCCCATTGACAGGAACAATGGGGGACTATTACTCCCCTCTAATACAGTAATGGGGAATTGTTTGCTCCCTCTGACGCCAGAACATTTTCTACTCCCACTGGCCACAATGTGCTCCCCCCCCCCCCCCAAAGTTTGAAGGACAGTAAACTGGCCTTGTTTAGAAAGTTTGGAGACCAGGGGATCCTCTCACTTTCAAGAGGAACTGAATTCCGCAAGCTGTGCCCAAAAAATAGGCAGGCAGAAAACTCTTCCTTCCTTTTTACTGACTTACCATGTCTTGTTCTGCATGGTGTCTCATTGTGGAGGCAGCCATCTTGGTAAAAGCGGGGCTTTGCTTCCTCATGTCAGTGCCTCCAGCAAAAGAAGAGCATAGCTCCCAACTGTCCCTGATTTCGAGGGACTGTCCCTGATTTGGAGCAATGTCCCTCTGTCCCTCATTCCTCCTCATTTGTCCCTCATTTTGGTCTGATCTCTATAGTTTTATATAAAATGTACTTTCTTTCAAAAAGTGTTTCCCAGTACTAAACCTTTCATGCAATTTCTAAAGGGCTGCATTTGTACATTTTAAGAGCCAATGTAAAGAGAATAGTAGTGGTAAAAAAAAAGTCCTTGTGGATTTAATTAACCTTTTTTTTTGGTTAATGTGACAGAGGGCGTGTCCTATGCCTACGTACGTTTGTTAGTAGGTGTCCCTCAATCTCATCTCAAAATGTTGGGAGGTGTGGAAGAGCCGGGAGCAGCACAGTGGTGTCAACACCAAATCTCACTCCAAGTCTAGTCAGAATAGCACCAGAGGGAGCAGTGCCTTGGGTGATCTCAACCTGCAGATATACAGCTATAAGTACATGAGTGCCTAGGCACAGGAAGTGCATTGCTAATTTCAGGAGGAATTTAAGAAAAAAGATAAAAAAGTGCAGCTGGTCTTTACTTTTGAATTTTGTGTAGTCTGAGGGGCATAAGACGAGCCCCTACTGGCATTTAGGACCCAATATACCCGATTCAAGTCACAGTGGAGTCTTGGTTTATGAGTAACGCGGTTAACAAGCGTTTTGAAAGACAAGCAACTTTTTTTTAAAAAAATCTGACTCGGTTTGCGAGTGTTGTCTCGCAAAACGAGCAGAATTCAAGCTAATGGGGTGTGCAGTACCACATTTGGCCAGAGGTGCGGGGGTGCCGGGGACACTCGGAGCGGTTCGGAGCCGTTCGGAAATACTCAGAATCGCTCGGAAATACTCCGTTCCCGAGTGTTTCCGAGGCTTTCCGAGTTCAGCCGAGCTGTCCCCGAGTATTTCCGAGTCTCTCCGGTGCCCCCCCCCCACCTCTGCCACATGCGGTATTACATGTAATAGAAGTCAATGCGGAACGAATTATCTTCGTTTCCATTGACTTCTATGGGGAAACTCGCTTTGATATGCGAGTGCTTTGGATTACAAGTATTCTCCTGGAACGGATTATGCTTGTAATCCAAGGTTCCACTGTATACTTTTGTTAAGGGGCCCTTAGTTTTTTTTTTGTTTTACTTTAGCTCAGTGGGATAGTGGAAAAGGGTAGACTTTTTTTTTCATACAGGGAGGACATGGATATCAGCTATACCCCCACTCTTATCCTTATTGGTCCTCCAACATAATAGGAAAGTTTACTGACCAATAGGAAAGCGGGGTACAACATGGTTAAGCTTGACTTTCACAGAAAAATTGAGAATTGAACATAACTTGGCTGAGAGGTTGGCACTTCTGACTTGCAGCACAAGGGTACATGCTTTGAATCCCAACCAGGAGACAATCTGCATGAAGTTTACATGTTCTCCCTCTGCTTGTGCGGGTTTTCTCCGGGTTAACTCTGTTTTTTTCTTATGCTCCAAAGACATGCTTAAAGGATAATTGGTGGACCTGATGCGGAATTCGTTTCTCCGTTCCCCGTCCGGCTCTGCATACCCCACTACTAAACTCCTCGGCCATGCACCTGTCAGCGTATTGGGCTGTGGTCGGGGAGGAGCACATTGAGGAAGGAATATCCAGTATGGACGCTCTGACCTCAGTGCCGGCCTCCAACTGATGAATCTGGAGCAGACATTAACAATTTTGATACGAAGGCTCGACAGAATTCTAAAGAGTATCTATGGCACCCTTTGTGAATTCATCAATAAGTGATATCCCGCACTAAAAGTGTATATCAAAATGAACCTAAATAAAAATCAATATGACAGCAGTACTCACTGATATCCAAACACTAAATCATAAACATTTCCATAAACCTTGTGGACGGCCTTCCCAGAAGAGTTGAAGCTGTTATAGCTGCAAAGGGAGGGCCAACTCAATATTGAACCCTACGGACTAAGACTGGGATGCCATTAAAGTTCACGTGTGTGTAAAGTAGAGCTGCACAATTAAAAATCGTGATCTTGATTCACCCCCCCCCCCCACGATCTCTCCTGCAGATTTTGCTGATTTCTTTCATATAAACAAGTGGAGAGACTTTATCTGCTCACTCAGCTGTCAAAAGAAAGCATCCGGGCAGTCTGCCAAGTCTTTAACTTGAAACATTGTAACTAAGCTTCCTTCTTAGATCAAAGAGATAGAACTTCTGTGTAAATAAATAATCTGGGCAGTCTGCCAAGTTTTTAAACAACGTGTAAATGCAGGAAGTTTAACCACTTAAAGTCTAAATCTTTTTCTGACACTTCTTTCTTAAGTTAAAATCAATATTTTTTGCTAGAAAATTACTGGGAACCCCCAAACATTATATATATTTTAGCAGAGACCCTAGGGAATAAAATGGCAATTGCTGCAATATTTTATGTCACACTGTATTTGCCCAGAGGTCTTTTAAATGCAATTTTTTGGTTAAAAATACACTTCAATGAATAAAAAAAAAAAACGAAACAGTAAAGTTAGCGCAATTTTTTTGTTTTTTTTTTGTTTTAATGTGAAAGATGATGTTATGCCATGAGAATCGTGAGAGAATCGTGATCTATCCTCTAAGCAAAAGAATCGTGATTCTCATTTTAGCCAGAATCGTGCAGCTCTAATGTAAAGGCAGGTGTCCCAATCATTTTGACAATATAGTGTATATTTGAACACCGTTTATTATAAAATCGATATGTACCCACAAACAGCAAAAAGTCAAGAGCATATCATAAATGCCCACCATCTCACCAGACAGGCTTGATGACGTCTTCACTAGGCTCCGCCCTATGCATTTTGTCCAACTGGACGTCTTCCAAGGGGCAATTGCAAGGGGCAGTTCCCTCTCTCCTCAATTTCATTGCCTAAGTTTGAGACAGGTTTACTTTTCAATGTTCTTTTATTTTTATTTTAAATACACCTTCCTAAGCGCACTAATAAACAAAGTACCAATAAATTACTACAATTCAGGAGTATAATGTAACAACATTCTTACTTGATGATGGAGAAGGACAAATCCAGCGCAAAATTCCTGGGAAAGACATTTGTACTCACAAACAACAAAAAGTCAAGAGCATATCATAAATGCCCGCCATCTCACCAGACAGGCGTGATGACGTCTTCACTAGGCTCCGCCCTACGCATTTTGTCCAACGGGACGTCTTCCAAGGGGCAATTGCAAGGGGCAGCTCCCTCTCTCCTCAATTTCATTGCCTAAGTTTGAGACAGGTTTACTTTTCAATATTTTTATTTTAAATACAACTTCCTAAGCGCACTAATAAACAAAATCCCAATAAATTCCTATAATTCAGGAGTATAATGTAACAACATTCTTACTTGACGAGGGAGAAGGACACATCCAGCACAAAATTCCTGGGAAAAGACATTTGTTTAAAAAAGATTGACTTTATCTGTTTCCTGTGAACGTGGGATAGAAAATAATTCAGATGAAGAAAAAATAAATGAGCCCACGAAAGATATTTAGCTATCCGTACGGCTAATCTTTACTTCTATAACGACAACACGTTTCACAATAAGGTACAAAGTGCCAATGATCAGCCTATGTTAGGAGCAGCTTCCAGGCCTAGATTTTACATACTGCAGCCAATGTATAAACATTATTATAATGACCATTTATTTAGAGGGTGTTGATGTACACCATGGAATTTTTGGGAGCAGAAAGAACAATGACCGTTAGTGAAACTGTCAGCAGATTCCTCGAAACAGTAAGGAAATGAGGCAGACTGATGTGTGTAGCAGAATATTGATATCTCAGGGGCTTTTGAAAGGGGTTTAAATAAACTGACAAAGTTTCCAGTGATTTCTGTACTTAAAGTGGACCCAGCATAAAATCTATTTTTCCATGATAACTAGATGTAAATCCAAATAGAATAGTTTGCTAAAGCACTGTGCACCACTTAAAGCGGAGCTCCACCCAAAAGGGAAAGCTTCACTTGTTCGTAGACACGTGCAATTCGTTTAGTTCCAAATTCGTTTTTTTTAACGAATTTTAACAATATCGTTAATTCCGAAATTTTCAAAATTTCAGAATTTTCGAAAATTTGAAAATTCGGAAATTTGAAAATCCGAAAATAAGAATGAAAATTCAAAAGAATGAAAATCCGAAAACTCAAATCTGAAAAAATTAACTAATAATAACTATCAAATTATAGGTATTGGAATTTCCTTTCAAATTTGGCTGTTAGTGAACGTAACGAATACGAATTTATCCAAAGTTACGAATTATCTGAAATAGCGAATGCCGTATCTAAAAGAATGGAACGTAACGATCGAATATTAATAAATAACAATAATTCCTTTTTATTATTATTTATTATTAATTTGTTCCATTCCATTTGTTTAGATGCGGCATTCGTTATTTTGGATAATTCGTAACTTCAGATAAATTTGTATTCTTTACATTCACAAATAGCCAAATTTGAAAGGAAATTCCAATATCTATAATTTAATAGTTATTCTTAGTTAGTTATTTCGAAATTTTACTCATTCTCTCTTTTTTTTTCAGATTCTCAAATTTTTGAATTTTCTAAATTCAGAAATTCGAAAATCCGAATTTTGGAATTTCCAAAAAAGGCAAAAAAAAAATGAAATGGAAACAAATTTTTTTTTTTTTTGTCAGTGCACATGTCTACTTGTTCGCACGCCCCGCCCTCCACTTCCACATTTGGCACTTTTTTTGGGGGGGGGTTTGGTTTTGACAGGAGCCCGCTCCCACTTCCAGGTAAGAACGCCACAGCGATCTACAAGTATGTACAGCCCCTCCTCCATCCCCCTGCTGCCTTCTGGGACACACACAGGTCCCAGAAGACGGCAGGACCCTTCAGAAAGCGCAGCACGACTCGTGCATGCACAGTAGGAAACCGGCTGTGAAGACTGAAGGCTTTACTGCCAGTTTCCTTTAGTGAAGATGCCGGCACCTGCACCCGAAGCTGAATGAAGAATTGGCTTGGGTGTGACATGGCGAGATCCCTGGACAGGTAAGTGTTCTTATATTAAAAGTCGGCAGCTACAGTATTTGTAGCTGCTGACTGTAAATTTTTTTGGCAGAGACTTCTCTTTAACATACTGCTACAGGGCGCCCATTATGTGCAGAATCACGTGTATATACGTGATTCTGCACTTCTTGGTAGGGGGCGCACACGCGCACCGCTTCTGCTGTGATTTGGAAACCGAAGCCGATCAACGGGTGCCAGCCAATTGATGTCTGCCGGCGCCCGCCGATCGTCAGGAACAGAGGCTGGTCGGCGCTTGTAAACAAGGCAGAGCTCCGTCCTGGGAATAAAATCCAGCACATCACTTAGTAAAAGCACCTGAAAGTAAACACATGTTAGTCACCAGTGGTGGCTGATGCTGTATATTTTGGGGAAGGGGGGGTGGCAAACAAGAACCCCCCCCCCTCCCTCCACGGTCACTTGTACGCTCAGTGTCAAATCCCTCACTCACCCCCCCCCGCCACTCGCTGGTTTGTCTCCCCCCCACCAGCCCTGCACTTACCTCTCCTCCTTCCCTCGGCAGCCAATACGATCGCTTCTCCTCTCAGCCAATCGAGTCTTAAGACCCGCTTCCTGATTGGCTGGGAGGAGAATTAGTAAGACAATAGCTAATATTAATTCGCTATTGTCGCACAACTGGGTGGGCATGGGGTGCAGTGCTCTGCACCCCAAGCCCCCCCTTTTTTTAAGCTAATTAGAACATCCGGCTCTAATCATGTGCTTTTTAAAAAAAAAAAAAAAATTTGGAATCCATGTGTTCGGCGCCCTGCATGTAGATTAGGGGGATGGACGCATGGACTAGGGAGGTGGCACCCCTAATGGACAAGCTGCTGCTGTTAGGCACACAGCTAACCCTTTGATCGCCCTAGATGTTTAACCCCTTCCCAGCCAGTGTCATTAGTACAGTGCATATTTTTAGCACTGATCACTGTATTGGTGTCACTGGTTCCCACAAAGTGTCAGATTGTCCGCCGCAATATCACAATCCTGCTATAAGTCGCTGAGCGCCACCATTACTAGTATAAAATAATAGATACTAAATTCCAGTATATATCCCATAGTTTGTAGACGCGATAACCTTTGTGCAAACCAATCAATATACACTTATTGGGATTTTTGCTTTACCAAAGACATGTAGCAGAATACATATTGCACTGCACTTTTGTCTGCCTCATGACAAAGAAATTTCTACAGCATCTTTTGGATTTAAGTGTGCGATCAATCTTTTCTTCTATTCTTAGCAGAATACATATTGGCCTTAATTTATAAAGAAAATTGATTTTTTTATTTTTATTTTTTTATTTATTGGATATGTTCTATAGCAGAAAGTAAAAAATATTGTTTTTTTTTAATTTTCGGTCTTTTTTTTTGTTTATAGCGCAAAAAAAAACAAAACAGTGGTGATCAAATATCACCAAAAGAAAGCTCTATTTGTGGGTAAAAGTAACGCAGTGCCGTATCACAAAAAATGGCCTGGTCATGAAGGGGGGTAAATCTTCAGGAGATTAAGTGGTTAGGAGGACATATAAATAACATTCTATTTGCACTGTAATGCCGCGTACACACAAGCGGACTTTTCGAACGGACTATCTGATGGACTTTCCGAACGAACAGACTTGCCTACACACAATCACACCAAAGTCCGACGGATTCGTACGCGATGACGTACGACCGGACTAAAATAAGGAAGTTGATAGCCAGTAGCCAATAGCTGCCCTAGCGTCCGTTTTCGTCCGTCGGACTAGCATACAGACGAGCGGATTTTTCTATAGGAACTGGGACCGGCGGAGTTCCAACGTAAAGATTTGAAGCATGTTCCAAATCTAAAGTCTGTCAGATTTTCAACCGAAAAAGTCCGCTGCAGGTCTGATGAAGCCCACACACGGTCGAATTGTCCACCTGACTCGGTCCGTCGGACCAGTCCTGTCAAAGTCCGCTCGTGTGTACGCGGCATAAAGGAACGCAGTTGGATTCATTTTGAACTGCACTCCAACTGCATAGTCTGCCCAAAATCAAGGTAATCCAATGGGCACAGTTCCCAGAGGTGGCTCTAGGCTTTGTGAGGCCTTAGGCAAAACTTACACATGAGGCCCCACGGACTGGGACGCTCCGTGATGAGGCCGCTATTCCTCAGGCTGCGGGCAGTATCTGATTTGTCTGTCAGCTCCTAAGCCACAGAGTCCCAGTGGGGGTAGGCGGAGCCGCCGGCATCAACTTCAGTGATTGAGAACAGGCAAATTAGGCGGCCGCGAGGCCCCTGTGAGTGCGAGGCCTTAGGCGACCGCCTAATTTGCCTAATTAGAGAGCCACCTCTGCAGTTCACTTTAGTGCAGTGCAGTTCAGCACAGTTAAAAAAAAAAAAAAAAGTAGAGCATGCTGCATTTTTCTGCACCGCAAATGCAGGAAACGCTCTACAAATGGACCGCACCATGCCTCTTTAAGCCAAGAAAGCCAAACCCAAATACGTACTGGAAAATGCACTGCAAACGCAGCATAAAACGCATGCTAAGTGCGTGTCAAACGTGCTTCAAATGTATGTAAACATGCAGTTAAAAACGCGCAGTTATGTGCAGTTTCTGTTGTGAATAGTCCCTTAAAGTATAACTAAATCTAAAACTTTTTTTTTTTTTTACTTCTGGGTAGAGTGGGGAGTGATTAGAACACCTGCCAGGTGTGTACTGTAGGTACCCTTCTGTACCCCCTGCTTACCCCAATCTCTGCAAAGTGTAAGTGATGTTCTCCTTGTCTGGACGCGATCCAACCCTGACCTCAGCCTGTGTAAACGACAGATTTCCTCGGGCCGGTTCCTGTTCTTGTCATTATTTTGTCTGTGAATGCCCTGAACTGCGTGCAACCCTTCATCTCTGCGTGCCTCTGGACTGAGCATGTCCGGCGTCAGTTGGGCCCTTGCAGCAAAGTCCTGGACACAATCTCCACTGCGCAACACAAAGACTATTACCAGCAGCTGTCATAAGCCATAGCTCCCAACTGTCTCTGATTTGGAGCAATGTCCCTCTGTCCCTCGTTCCCCCTCATTTGTCCCTCATTTTGGTCTGATCTATATAGTTGTATATAAAATGCACTTTTTATCTATCAAAAAGTGTTTCCCAGAGCTAAACCTTTCATCTGATTTCTAAATTGCCGCATTTGTACATTTTTAAAAGCCAATATAAAGGAATAGTAGTGGAAAAAAAAAGTCCTTGTGGATTTAATCCTTTTTTTTTTTTGTCAATTCTCCTTTAAGGGGGTGTGGCAGGGGGCGTGTCTTATGCCTACATATGTTTGTTAGTAGGTGTCCCTCATTCCCATCTCAAAATGTTGGGAGGTATGCATAAGCAGCTAATAACGAGCTGTTCTTTTTGTACAGCAAATTATCGATTGGTTTGCTTTGGGAAACTAGAGTGGATATAAAGTGCAAGAAATGCAAGAAAATGCGACAGATTCATCTCATCGCAACATTATGATAAACTAACGCCAGAAATGCTCACAGGAGTGCACTGGAGGCAGACACGGTGGTGCAGACGGATTGGGGGTGCAGGTAAGTTAACCGCTCAAGGACACGTACATATACTGCGGCAGGGTGGCCCTTTAGCGCGAAATCGCGTACCTGTATGTGATTTCGTCCAGGTTTGGGGCGCACACACCTCGCCGCCGACGACCCGCTTCCGCTCTAATTGGATACAGCGGGAGCCAATCAGCAGATCCAACGAACCCGATGTCACCCGGCAATCGTCCCCGAGAGTAAACAAGGCAGATCGCCGTTCTGTCAGAGGGGAAGATGGAGGTCTTGTGTTTTTGCTAAACAGGAACACTGATCTCTGTCTCCACCCCCCCCCAGTCGAAAGCACCTCCCCTATAGTTAGCAAGCACTGCCAGGAACACATTTAACTCTTTGATCGCCCCTGATAACCCCTTCCCTGCCAGTGTCATTAGTACAGTGATGGTGCAGATTGTTTAGCACTGATCACTGTGATGGTGTCACTGGTCCCCAAAAAAGTGTCACTTAGTGCCCATTTTGTCCACCGCAATGTCGCAGTCCAGCTCAAAATCGCTGATCGCCACCATTACCAGTAAAATTTTATATATATATATATATATATATATATATATATATATATATATATATATATATATATATATATATATATATATATATAAAAATATATATATATATATATATATATATATATATATATATATATATATATATTTATATATATAAAAATTCCATAAATATATCCCATAATTTGTAGACGCTATAACTTTTGCGCAAACCAATCAATGTACGCTTATTGGGATTTTATTTTATTTTATTTTTTTTAACCAAAAATATGTAGCAGAATACATATTCTGCAGGAGAGGTGTGAGGGCCACATGCCTTTGACAGGTCAAATTGTCGCATGACAAGTCGCAGCCTATTGCCAGCAACAGCACTGTTCAAATCCGTGCGACGCCAACTTTGCTGTTCCACACCAGTTTGCAAAAGTAGTTCCTGCACTACTTTTGGTGACTTCGGGTGTGACTTCAATAGACGTCTGTGCAGGAAGCCACACAGATATATTTCAAATCGGACTGAAATGCAGCTTTGAAATTGTGCAGTTTCAGATGAAGTCGCACGATTTCAAAGCTGTGTTCAGTGTGAACGAGGGCTTACTGCCAAAGCTTAAAGCGGAGTTCCACCCAAAAGTGGAACTTCCACTTTAAGCACTCCTTGCCTCCTTACATGGCACATTTGGCATGTCATTTTTTTGGGGGGAGGGGGTACCTAGTTCTGACAGGTGCCCAGCACCCACTTCCGCTCGGGCTGCCTAGGTGACTCCTCCGCTCCCGCTCTCTCCCTGCAATCTTCTGGGACACGCCACAGATCCCAGAAGATTGCCCGACCACTGAAAAGGTGCAGCGTGACTCGCGCATGCGTAGAGCGCACCCGACTGTGAAGCTGCAAAGTCTGCTTCGCACCGTTTTGGACGGTGCCATTGCCGGCAATAGCTGCCGATTTGGCATGCGATTTCCAAATCACATCAATGTGAACCTAGGCTAATGATGCTCATTCTATTGCTGATGAAACAAAAAACTCCATAGCGGAGGCAGAATGTACCGATGTCCCATAACTAGCTAAGGCCCCATGCACACGAGACGCCAGTGCAAACTCTGCTGAACACGTTTTTTAAAAGCTGGAACCGGCTTTTAGAAACGCCCGTTTTGAAAAGTTTGCATGCCGCGTTTAGCCTCGTTTTACAGCGTTTGTGTCTAGAAGCGTCTGCAGAGCAGGGAATGACATTTTGCGACCCAAATTTGGGACCCCGTATCTCAGGACCACTTGGTGCTAGGAATCCCAAATTTGGTGAGCAAACATAGTGAAACTACTGTACCACTACAACATATCCAAATTTGGTTCCTAGCACCAAGTGGCCCCGAGATACGGGGCCCCAAAGTCTGGTTGCAAAATGTCAAGCACTTCTGCAGCAGAGAATGACATTTTCCGACCTATTTTGGGGCTCCATATCTCGGGGTCACTTAGTGCTAGGAGCCCCAAATTTAGATATGTTGTAGTGCTAGTTCCACTGTGTTTGCTCCCCAAATTTAGGGTTCCTAGCACAAAGTGGTCCCAAGATATGGGGCCCTAAATTGGGTCGTAAAATGTTCCTTTAAAAACACGTTTAGCCGCGTTTGGCGTCTGAAACGTGGAAAACGTATGCATCTGAACCCATTTTTTTGCTTCTTCTGGAAAAACGAGGTTAAACGCAACTGCCTAAAAACGCCAAAAAACGAGACTGTGTACATGGACACATAAATGGAAAAACGGGAACTATTCCTGCGCTACCAATTTGGAAAAAAAATGTAGTAATCGTGTAGACTTCTGACTGCAATTCAAGAGGTATATAAACCATCTACACCCGGACAGCTGCATGCACCAAAATCAGGGCCCAAACATAAGCCCGGAAAGAAAATTAAAAAGAGAAAGGGAGGGGTGCTGCGCTAACCAGAGGGTCTATACTCATTAGTTGTGGGATCAAAGGCCTCAGTATAATAGAATACATACACATATAAAATCGCATGAGTTAGAGTGTATAAAACGCATAGGTAAAGGTGGTATCTAGAAATTGGGGTGTTTAGTGATAGAAGTATAAATAATGTATATAAAAAGGTCCAAACAAGTGGTAAAAATAAACAATAAAACATTGACTAATAATTCATTCAGTCCAGTAATGTCCAATATGTTAAAGTGCTGGTGCTCTCGTGCCTTAAGTAAACTGAAATAATGCAATGTGCTATAGACCAATAAATGAATAGAACACAATTGCACGAGAAGAATATATCACATGAAAAATGAAAAAGGCATAATCGCCAAAATCTTCGTGTTGCTACAAGTGCAAAAATGAAAGTTCAGTGTGGATAATCCAGTGAGTAGACAAAATACTTGCTAGTGTCCAAAAAATTATATCAAGTGTCCAAAACAAAAAACAAAGTGCAACTCAGGGCAAATCTAATCAATGGTGCACAAAAAGAAAGTGCTCAAACTCAGCAATATGTAACAGTGAGGTGATGCTATGCAGACAAAACACTCTGTGTCTTCTTCATGCAGCATGCGCTAGTGTAGGTAATGGCCCCTTACCTAGCGGTGCTAGGTCAACCGCATGTATGTTGTATAATCGCAAGGTCCTGGGTCTCTACTGCGTCCCTGTGTTCCCACTTGCCGACTCTACAGGATCCTAATTGCCGGCTGGATGTATCTAGTTATGGTCCTGGAATAGTGCGGTTCCTAGCTTCTCCACATCTCATCTCAAGTATATGAAACATAGGACAAGGTACCCAGATAGTGAAGTATGTATTGTAAGGGTCACTTTATTCATATACACATATGGAAAGAGTACTCACATTAAGCAGTTAGTATCACAGCATTGTATCCAACGAGCGGCGAGCTCGTAATGCATTCAGCAGAGAAAGAAACGAAACAAGCCTATTCCGTCCCTACGCGTGACGTCACCGATCACGTGACTTCTTCAGGGGATAAACGAAATAGGCTAAAGTAGGTCTTAAATAGTCTCTCCCATAGGAATAGATTAGCGGCCATTTTCTTGTAGCCGCGCCGGCCATAACTCAAATTTCGATGTGCGCGGCCATGTTTTAGGTTTGATAAAGATTAAAATAGCTGTATTCGATGGGAGGGGACCGAATTGTTTGTGTGTTTCTATGGTAATGCGGCAGCCGCACCGTCTCATGTCTTTCAAGAAAGGGCATTTCCATATCAGACTAAGGAGAGGCAGACTCTGTAGGCTGCAGAAATTCAAACTCGCTGGCATATAGCTCCAATATTACGCTGATGGTGGGCTACTGCTGTATATAAAATCAGGAAAAAATATACATATATAATATGGGTATATATATATATATATATATATATATGTATACGTTTCATATATATATTTCCTCCCTTAGATCAGTCACCATTAAATAACTTTTGATGATTGTAGAAGCAAGTCCTCTCCATCCATCTATCTGTATACCCCTGGAGCTCTACAGATGCTTTTACACAGAGATCTCCTTTTAACTAATTTTTGAAATTTATTAAAGTACCTTTTAATCTACTTTCTAAACCTATAAATATTTTTTAAACCAATTTTTTAAAACCATTATTTCTATTAAATTATTTTTAATAAATTCCTAATGATTCCTTTCATAAGCAACCCATATTATATATGTATATTTTTTCCTGATTTTATATACAGCAGTAGCCCACCATCAGCGTAATATTGGAGCTATATGCCAGCGAGTTTGAATTTCTGCAGCCTACAGAGTCTGCCTCTCCTTAGTCTGACATGGAAATGCCCTTTCTTGAAAGACATGAGACGGTGCGGCTGCCGCATTACCATAGAAACACACAAACAATTCGGTCCCCTCCCATCGAATACAGCTATTTTAATCTTTATCAAACCTAAAACATGGCCGCGCACATCGAAATTTGAGTTATGGCCGGCGCGGCTACAAGAAAATGGCCGCTAATCTATTCCTATGGGAGAGACTATTTAAGACCTACTTTAGCCTATTTCGTTTATCCCCTGAAGAAGTCACGTGATCGGTGACGTCACGCGTAGGGACGGAATAGGCTTGTTTCGTTTCTTTCTCTGCTGAATGCATTACGAGCTCGCCGCTCGTTGGATACAATGCTGTGATACTAACTGCTTAATGTGAGTACTCTTTCCATATGTGTATATGAATAAAGTGACCCTTACAATACATACTTCACTATCTGGGTACCTTGTCCTATGTTTCATATACTTGAGATGAGATGTGGAGAAGCTAGGAACCGCACTATTCCAGGACCATAACTAGATACATCCAGCCGGCAATTAGGATCCTGTAGAGTCGGCAAGTGGGAACACAGGGACGCAGTAGAGACCCAGGACCTTGCGATTATACAACATACATGCGGTTGACCTAGCACCGCTAGGTAAGGGGCCATTACCTACACTAGCGCATGCTGCATGAAGAAGACACAGAGTGTTTTGTCTGCATAGCATCACCTCACTGTTACATATTGCTGAGTTTGAGCACTTTCTTTTTGTGCACCATTGATTAGATTTGCCCTGAGTTGCACTTTGTTTTTTGTTTTGGACACTTGATATAATTTTTTGGACACTAGCAAGTATTTTGTCTACTCACTGGATTATCCACACTGAACTTTCATTTTTGCACTTGTAGCAACACGAAGATTTTGGCGATTATGCCTTTTTCATTTTTCATGTGATATATTCTTCTCGTGCAATTGTGTTCTATTCATTTATTGGTCTATAGCACATTGCATTATTTCAGTTTACTTAAGGCACGAGAGCACCAGCACTTTAACATATTGGACATTACTGGACTGAATGAATTATTAGTCAATGTTTTATTGTTTATTTTTACCACTTGTTTGGACCTTTTTATATATATTATTTATACTTCTATCACTAAACACCCCAATTTCTAGATACCACCTTTACCTATGCGTTTTATACACTCTAACTCATGCGATTTTATATGTGTATGTATTCTATTATACTGAGGCCTTTGATCCCACAACTAATGAGTATAGACCCTCTGGTTAGCGCAGCACCCCTCCCTTTCTCTACATGGACACATAGGATAACATTGAATGGGTTCAGGGGCAGTTGAAAAAAGTGTCCAACTGCCTCTGAACGCGCGTTTAACAGCGTCTCGCCTAGGCCTCATGTACATTGCTGCTGTTAAACAGACGTTCAGAGGGAGTTGGACGCTTTTTTCAACTGCCCCTGAACCCATCCAATGTTATCTTATGTGTACATGTACACAGGTTCATTTAATGTCGTTTTTAGGCAGTTGCGTTTAGAGGCTTTTCTTTGAAGGCAAAAAAATCGGTTCAGACGCCGAAGTTTCAGACGCCAAACGGGTCTAAATGTGGCTAAACACGGTACTGGTGTTTAGCCTCGTTTTTGTTTACAAGTGTTTTGAAAGGTGCCCTATTTTTTTTTTTTTTTGCATTACAAAACTTAAAAATGATAGCAAATGATGAAAAACCACTAAAAAATTTTTTTAAAAACTTGTAATTGCTTGCAGTGCTTAATAGACCATTGATATACCCCTAATGAGCCCCCAGATCCTATCCAATACACCACTAGCATTGCTGTAAGCCAAAGTAGAATTGGAATTTGACATTGAGCTTGACCCCCGACTTGATCAAACATAGTTGCATGAAATTTTAAAGCGGAGTTCCACCCAAAAATGGAATTTCCGCTTTTCATAATCCCCCCCCCCCCACGGTGTCACATTCAGCACCTTTCAGGGGGGAACATATCTATGCCCACTTCTGGGCATAAATAGCTGCAGTATCCGCGGATATCTGTCATATCCAGAAGTCAGCAGGGACCTGTGGGATCGCGCAGTGCGACTCGCGCATTCGCAGTAGGCAACCAGGCTGTGAAGCCGCAAGGCTTCACTTCCTGATTACCTTACTGAAGATGGCGGTGCCTCCACCGAAAGCCGAGGGACAAGATCGGCTTTGGATGAGGACAACACAGGCGCCCTGGACAGGTGAGTGCCCATTTTTTTAAAAGCGGCAGCTCTTTACCGTCAATTTCGCCGCGCTATTCGGCCGCTATCGGGGCACTTTTACCCCCTCGCTAGTGGCCGAAAAAGGGTTAAAACCACCCACAAAGAGCTTCTGCAGCGGCGCTTTGCAGGCGGTATAGCCGCGCTGTCCCATTGATTTCAATGGGCAGGAGCGGTGAAGGAGCGGTGTACACTCCGCCCCTTCTCCACTCCAAAGATGCTGCTAGCAGGACTTTTTTTACCGTCTTGCCAGCGCACCGCTCCAGGGGGTCTAAATGTGAGAATTACAGAACCGACAATACAGAATGACAAAATCTTTGACAGCTAGAAAAAAAAAAAAGGTACAATGTTTCCACTTGTATATTTCCCGTGTTTGTTCGCAGCAGTTCCAGCTTCCAGTTTTGGCGTTCTTTGGAGTGAACGTTTTCTGTCCTCTTTTTTTCTTTCTGTTTTCTTCCTGCAGGAACAAGCTCGCCTCTGATCATGTTCTATAAATTATGATAATGTGTTTTAATAGAGGTTTTTTTCTCTTTTCTTTTTTTTTTTCATGGGGAATGTTACAGGAAACATCCTGGCTTTGATGATCTATGTTTTGTTTATAAAACCTTCCCTTCGCTTTAAAGTATTTACGCAGCTGCAGGGCCGGCTTATATGCCAGATCTAATCTGTCAGACGTTCGGCATACAAATACAATGTTCCAGTAGTCGTTTTGTACACAAGTGTTTTGGGTTATAAACAAGACGGGACAGTGATATGTAGCAGCTATTTCTAGGTGCAGACGTTGGGTATTTTTTTTTTTGTTTGTTTGTTTTGGGGGTTTATTTCAATTTAGAAAGCATATTAGGCCTGGTTCACTCGGGCATGCTTAAAGTGGTGTTCCACCCAAAAAAACAAAAATACCTGAAAAATTCTAAAAAAAAAAAAAAAAAAAAAAATTTGGATATTTTTTTTTTTTTTACTTACCGCTAAATGCCTGTTGCTAGGGGGTCCCTCATAGTCTGCCTCTTCCAGTGCCTGGGCTGGTGACATCACTTCCCCCTCGGCACAGGAAGGGCTCTGCTCCCTCCCTCCTGTCAATCATCTGGGACCCATTACAGGTCCCAGGTGATTGAGCGGCCAATCGCAGCGCCGCTCGCGCATGCGCAGTGGGTGCCAGGCTGTGAAGCCACAGCCCGGCGCCCACAGTTGAAATGCCGGCGCCGACGAGCAGTGGGGGGGAGACGAGCGGGGCTTCGATCCCCCGCATCCCTGGACCCAGGGACAGGTGAGTGTCCAATTAAAAGTCAGCAGCTGCAGTATTTGTAGCTGCTGACTTTTCATTTTTTTTTTTTAATGGACCCCCTGGGTGGAACTCCTCTTTAAAGTGTTTAACCAAAAAAAATTAAAACACAGATCCTGGTCCCTTAAAGCAGATTACACAGCTGTGTAATCTGCCCCCTCTAAACTGTAAAATAAAAAAAATAAAAAACCCTCCCTGAATCTGCCACTTCCTGTAAGCCCTCTCTGCACTGACCACGAAAATCAGGGCTGCTGAGCCCCGACCACCGTGGTCAGAGTGCTTCCCTGCATCCAGGGCTGGTGCAAAGATTTTTGACACCCTAGGCGAAACCTCATTTTGCTGCCCCCATTGGCTCCACCCATGACTCAACCCCCTTTGCCCTGCACATGTGACAGAAGGCACCGCTATACAGGAAGAATCAGCTCTGCTTCCTCTAGCGCTGGCTCTAGTGCTGCGCTGCACCTCTAATTACGCTACTGTTCGGACTGAGTTAGTTACATACTGCAGCCTGCAGAACATGCAGACACGGAGGGAAACCAGCAGTTGTGCGCCCCTAGGTAGAAGTGTGCCCTAGGCGGCTGCCTAGTTTGCCTAGTGGTAGCACCGGCCCTGCCTGCATCACACTGCTGTCCCCTCTGCTCTCCTCTCTTGCCCTCACCCCCTCCTCCCCTTCCTGCCTGTCAGTTCCCTCTCTGTGTCTCTGCCCCCCCCCCCCCCCCGCCACTATTCTTAAAAAAAAAACAAAAAAAACCTATAATGGTTACTGCCAGCTAGAGTTGCCACCTCATCCCTTTAAAACTGAACACACATTAATTACACAGGTTCTGTGGCTGATTAAGGTGGTAATTAAACTTACTTGGTGCCTTATCTGCATTAAATTAGCCTCAGAACCCGTGTAATTAATGTGTTTGGGTTTAAAGGGATGAGGTGGCAACTCTACTGCCAGCCCCTCTATTAGATTCTGGCATACATATGTAGCACACTATGTAAGTTGTTTTATAAAACGAGCGTTCTAAATATTGATTTTGAGCTGTATTCAGGCCGCTCACGTGACTCACATCCGCTTTACAGCTACGAGACAGAGCTTCTGCGGGAGGAGTGTTCATTTTGGCGGCAAATTTCTATTCAGTTTTAGTCTTAGGACTAAAGTGGCATTTTAGTTTTAGTCCCATTTTAGTCTTCTGCAATTGTTTTAGTCGTATTTAGTCGACCAAATCTCCAATCCATTTTAGTCGACTAAAACTAATTTTAGTCGTCCAAAACCTAATGGGTGTAATTAAATTATAATGCATTAGTTAACATTTCTCTACAATTTCCAAACTCATTCTATACTGCTGGAGTGAAAAATCTATTATGTTATTATTTATGGTATTGAAGTATGAACATGCACTACAGACCAGTGTTCATTTTGAAGTCAAATTTCAATTTAGTTTTAGTCTTTTGACTAAAATGGCATTTTAGTTTTAGTCGTATTTTAGTCATCTCAGTTGCTTTAGTTTTAGTCATATTTTAGGCGACTAAAATAATAATCATTTAGTCGACTAAAATGTTTTAGTCAATGACCACTGTGCGGGAGGAGATGAGTGGCCATTGGATCTCCCCGGCTGACGTCGGAAGGAGATCACAGCCCCACCCACAGATTCCATCCATTGGAGCTGTAAAGCGTCCGTGAGTAATGGGACTGGCCTGAAGAAAGCTCAATATCGGTATTTATAACGCTTGTTTTTTTTAAAACCACTTACATAGTGTGTTATGCGAGCCTCTAATAGAGGTTACATGTTTACAGGTTATATGTTTAGGCCTCATACACAAGGACATTTTAAAAAATGGGCTGTAAAGCTAGTAACAACGCCTGGGAAAAAAAAGCAGCGTTAAAAACGCGATTTTATTAGCATTTTGATTTGGCGTCAATGCGCGTTTAACGCCGTTTGTAAGCGTTAACGATAAGGCGCGTTAAAAAAAAAAAAAAAACATCCCTTTGCTATTTTCCACTCCCAAATTACAGTTTTACAGCTTAAAAACGCTGACGCTAAAAAACGTCGGTATAGCGCTAATGCGCGTTTTTGAGCTTTTTTTAGAATGCACTGGTCCTTGTGTGTGTTTTTTTATTTATTTATTTTTATTGAGCGTAAAAACGTCCATGCCTGTTACAGCTCAAAAATGCCATGGTGTGTATGAGCCCATTGAATAACATGGAGTGGCGTTCTTAAAGTGGAGTTCCACACAAAAATGGAACCTCTGCTTTTCGGAACCCCCCCCCTCCGGTGTCATATTTAGCACTTTTCAGGGGGGAGGGGGGTGCAGATACCACTTCCAGGAATAGACTCCTGTGGGAGTCACGCCCCTTCCCATCCCCCCCCCCCCGCTGTCTCCTGGGAAACACACATGTCCCAGGAGATAGCGGGGACCAGTTGGGACACGCAGCGCGACTCGTGCATGCGCAGTAGGGAACCGGGAAGTGAAGCCGCAACGCTTCACTTCCTGATTCCCTCACCGAGGATGGCGGCGGCAGCTGCCAAGAGCCGAGCGAATGATCAGCTTCGGCTGCCACATCGCTGGACCCTATGACGGATAAGTGTCCGTTTATTAAAAGTCAGCAGCTGCAGTATTTGTAGCTGCTGGCTTTTAATATTTTTTTTTTTTTTTTTTTTAGGTGGACTCCCTCTTTAAGCAGTAAAAAAAAGCTCAAAAAAGCCGCTGTTAAAGCGTCCATGTGTATGAGGCCTTAGAGTTAGAGAGGAGGTCTAGTGATAGAATTATTGCTCTCACTAACGTTTGTATGTAACCTGTGAGTATCTATCTGGCTCTGATACAAGCCACTGACCTCACGTCACTGGCACATTCACATCAGGCCCGGCCCTCAATATAAGTTCTCCAACTCACATACTGGAGCTTAAAGTGTTACTAAACCCCGGACTCTGCATTCACTATATCTGATCTCCCACAGTACACAGAACATGTAGATGACATTATTTTAGTCGGGGCTTTTTTTCAGGTGGGAACGTGTGGAAACGCGCACCTTCAGCACTAAATGTATGTAAAGGCAAGTGGTACTGGGGTATGCTGAGGGGGTCTATTGATGCTGGCAGGAATCTGTTTTTGCGTGGGGGGTCTATTGTTGCTGGGGGGGTCAGTTGTTGAGGGAGAGGTCTATTGTGGGGGGGGGGGGCAGTTGTTGAGGGAAAGGTCTATTGTTGCTGGGGGGGTCAGTTGTTGAGGGAGAGGTCTATTGTTGCTGGGGGGGGTTAGTTGTTGAGGGAGAGGGCTATTGTTGCTGGGGGGGTCAGTTGTTGAGGGAAAGGTCTATTGTTGCTGGGGGGGTCAGTTGTTGAGGGAGAGGTCCATTGTTGCTGGGGGGGGTCAGTTGTTGAGAGAGAGGGCTATTGTTGCTGGGGGGGTCAGTTGTTGAGGGAGAGGTCTATTGTTGCTGGGGGGGGGGTCAGTTGTTGCCGGAGAGGTCTATTGTTGCTGGGGGGCCAGTTGTTGAGGGAGAGGGCTATTGTTGCTGAGGGGGTGGGTCAGTTGTTGATGGAGAGGTCTATTGTTGCTTGGGGGTCAGTTTTCGAGGGAGAGGTCTATTGTTGCTAGGCGGGGTCAGTTGTTGAGGGAGAGGTCTATTGTTGCTGGGGGGGGCAGTTGTTGAGGGAGAGGTCTATTGTTGCTGGGGGGGCAGTTGTTGAGGGAGAGGTCTATTGTTGCTAGGCGGGGTCAGTTGTTGAGGGAGAGGTCTATTGTTGCTGGGGGGGGCAGTTGTTGAGGGAGGGGTTTATTGTTTCTGGGGGGGGCAGTTGTTGAGGGAGAGGTCTATTGTTGCTGGGGGGGTCAGTTGTTGAGGGAGAGGTCTATTGTGGGGGGGTCAGTTGTTGAGGGAGAGGTCTACTGTTGCTGGGGGGGTCAGTTGTTGAGGGAGAGATCTATTGTTGCTGGGGGGGGTCAGTTGTTGAGGGAGATGTCTATTGTTGCTGGGGGGTCAGTTGTTGAGGGAGAGGTCTACTGTTGCTGGGGGGTCAGTTGTTGAGGGAGAGGTCTATTGTTGCTGGCTGCTGGGAAATCTGTTGATGTTGCTGGGGGTCTGTTGTTGCAGGGGGTGGATCTATTGTTGCTGGGGTGGTATTTTGTAACGGGCAGTACATTGTTGCTGGGGGGGTATCTATTAGAGCTGCACAATTAATCGTTAAGAATCAAAATCATGATTTTTCCCGACAGTGTTAATTTCGTCGACTAAAACATTTTAATCGACTAAATGAATACTATTTTAGTTGAATAAAATACGACTAAACCTAAAATGGCATTTTAGTCAAAAGACTAAGACTAAAACTAAGTTGAAATTTGACTTCAAAATGAACACTGGTCTGTAGTGCATGTTCATACCTCAATATCATAAATAATAACATAATAGATTTTTCACTCCAGCAGTATATAATGAGTTTGGAAATTGTAGAGAAATGTTAACTAATGCATTACAATTTAATTTTCGATTTTAGACTAAACTAAAATTTGTTTAAGTGGACTAAAATGTACTGGAGATTTAGTCTACTAAATACGATTTAAACTAAACAATTGCAGAAAACTAAAATGGGACTAAAACTAAAATGCCATTTTAGTCCCAAGACTAAGACTAAAACTAAATCGAAATTTGCTGCCAAAATTAACACTGCTTCCTGATCTTCAAAACAGCATGTCACAAACTTTCTAACAAGTGCAGAGAGTTCTCACAGCTGGAAAAAAAAAATCCAGGCAGCCTGCCAAGTTTTATCACAACACAGTAATAAGTAGAAACAAAGTATCTTTTAGTTCTTTTATCAAAGGAAAGAACTCCAGTGTGTAGATGAGGGAAGTTTAACCATTTAAAGACCAAACCTTTTCTGACATTTGTTGATTACAAGTAAAAATCATTATTTTCTGTTAGAAAATTAATTGGAGCACCCAAACATGACATTTTTTTTTCTTAGCAGAGACCCTAAAGAATAAAATGGTGGTTGTTGCAATATTTTATGTCACACCACATTTGCGCGGTGTTTTTTTTTCAAACGCAATTTTTTTTGAAAAAATAAACTTTAATTAAAAAAATGAAATAAAAAGTAAAGTTAGCCCCGCGAGAATTGTGAGAGAATCGCGATGTTTATTCTAAGCAAAAAAATTGTGATTCTCATTTTAGCCAGAATCGTGCAGCTCTAGACTATCTATTACTGCTGGGGGGTTGGATCTATTGTTGCTGGGGTGGTGTTTTGTAACGGGCAGTACATTGTTGCTGGGGGGTATCTATTACTGCTGGGGGGGTCTATTGTTGCTGGGGGATCTATTGTTTTTTGGGGGGTCTATTGTTGCTGGGGGATCTATTGTTTTTGGGGGGTCTATTGTTGCTGGGGGATCTATTGTTTTTGGGGGGTCAATTGTTGCTGGGGGATCTATTGTTTTTTGGGGGGGTCTATTGTTGCTGGGGGAGATTGTTGGGCAGGGGATGGAACCAAGGGACGGTGCTCAGAGGTGGGTAGGGGATGGAACCAAGGGACGGTGCTCAGAGGTGGGTAGGGGATGGAACCAAGGGATGATGCTCAGAAGTGGGCAGGGGATGGAACCAAGGGACGATGCTCAGAGGTGGGCAGGGGATGGAACCAAGGGACGATGCTCAGAGGTGGGCAGGGGATGGAACCAAGAGACGGTGCTCAGAGGTGGGTAGGGGTGGAACCAAGGGATGGTGCTCAGAGATGGGTAGAACCAAGGGTTGGTGCTCAGAGGTGGGTAGGGGATGGAACCAAGGGACGATGCTCAGAGGTGGGCAGGGGATGGAACCAAGAGACGGTGCTCAGAGGTGGGTAGGGGATGGAACCAAGGGACGGTGCTCAGAGGTGGGTAAGGGATGGAACCAAGGGACGATGCTCAGAGGTGGGCAGGGGATGGAACCAAGGGACGATGCTCAGAGGTGGGCAGGGGATGGAACCAAGGGACGGTGCTCAGAGGTGGGCAGGGGGTGGAACCAAGGGACGGTGCTCAGAGGTGGGTAGGGGATGGAACCAAGGGACGATGCTCAGAGGTGGGCAGGGGATGGAACCAAGGGACGGTGCTCAGAGGTGGGCAGGGGGTGGAACCAAGGGACGGTGCTCAGAGGTGGGCAGGGGGTGGAACCAAGGGACGGTGCTCAGAGGTGGGCAGGGGGTGGAACCAAAAGAAGGTGCTCAGAGGTGGGTAGGGGGCGGAGACAGGGAGTGACTCAGAAGGGGGGAGTTCCTGCACCTATTCTCTGAGGAAAAAAAAGGCCTGGTCATAGTAAATATAAACTGCTAAATACCTTTTCTCATGAGCAGTGTATAGTATTCTTGTGACTACTTTCAGTGTCTGGTTAAAGCTTGTAGGAGGAGTTTTCATTCTCCCCTCATTCTCCTATGAGGGTGCAGGACCCCTGACCCTCTGGACAGTGCTGATTGGCCCTGTGCTGATCAAATGCACTCTCCCACGAAAAAAAAAAAAAGAAACCTCTCTAGGAATACACACCAAACTGAGCATGTGCAGATTGCCTCCAAGACTCTGCTCTATCAGTAGATTGATTGGGGACAGTAGAAGAAGGGGAGGATCAGAGGAGACAGGATCAAACACAATGCAGAGGATTAACCCCTTAGGTTCCAGAGTGAGTATAACAAGCATTTACTGCATATACAGACTGATTTTACTGTTATGAGGTTTAGTAACACTTTAATAGAAAGCTGCCCAGAATGGGGTGTAATTGGCTTTAGGAATATAAAATAACAGACTGTTGGTGGTGCCACATCAATAAGGAGTAGCCGGCACATCACCTCCTCATTACAGAACCTGAAACTTGGAGCTGAGCTCAGTTTTGTTAGATCTCTAAAAGCCGCAAAATGAACAGGAAAAAAAAAAGAATCTCTGTAGCGTCTTTATTATCCATATCTGTTGCTATCTTAACAATCTTAATTGGAACTATTTGTGTGAAATGCATTCAGCACATCTTACATGGAGGAAAAAAATGTTCTTGTGATAAAAGAACCGCACGCTATCTTCAGTAAATTATATTTAGCTTAATGCAGCATTCTTTTATTACTTTAACTTTTCATAGCACTTAGCAGTAAAAGCTTTGCTGAAGCTTCATTGTGCGCTTAAAGCTTAATGCTAGGCAGATATAACAGATACAATTATTGCAGTTCTGTAATCATTAATGCATTATTTAATGATTTTTAAAAAAAAAAACTGCAAGCAGTGTAAGTACCTGAATTCGAGCCGGTATAGGCTTTTTGCAATCTCTGTACAGCAGAGCTGGAGTGTGAGAGAACAAAGCGGCAGATGACTACAAGCATTCTGATAGAAGGAGACAGCAGAGTGACAGAGAAATAAGCTCATCGCTGTGCTGCTTCTGCTTTCACTGTCAATGTACCAGTGGTGGTTGGTGCTTCATTTTTTGAGGTGGGGCAGAAAAATACCCCCCCCCCCCCCGCCCGCTCACTTGCTCGCCCACCCGCACTTACCCCATCCAGCTCCTGGGCGGCTTCCCCGGCTTCTCCTCCCGGCCAATCTGGTCGCTTCTCCTCTCGGCCAATGCGGTCTCGGGACTCACTTCCTGTCCTGATTGGTCGGGAGAAGCAGGATGACCATAGCGAATATTGATTCCCTAATGTCACAGATGGGTGGGCCCCAACCCTTTTGAAGCCAATTAGAGCCTCAGGCTCTACTCATGTGCTTAAAAAAAGAAAAAAAAAAACCCTGTAGAAATCCGTGCGTCTGACTCCCTGCATGGAGATTAGGGGACGGCGCATGGAGATTAAGAGGGTGGCACAATGAGACCCTTATGGACCGCCCGCCGCTGCCATGTACAGGTGGAGGAGGGTCCAGGTAAATGCACCGGGTTACACTAATCAATTAAACATACGAGGTGTGTCTAAAAAGTAGACATGTGCACTGACAAAAAATGTGTTTGTTTCATTCGTTTTTTTTTTTGCTTTTTTTGGAAATCCAAAAATTTGGATTTTTAAATTCCAAATTTCCGAAAATTTGAAACGATATGAAAAAAACAGTAAGATTCGAAAAAATACCTAACTATTAAATTATAGGTATTGGAATTTCCTTTCAAATTTGGCTGTTAGTGAACGAATACGAATACAAATTTATCTGAAGTTACGAATTATCCGAAAGAACGAATGCCGCATCTAAACAAATGGAATGGGAAAAAAATAATAATAATAATAAAAAGGTTTTATTATTATCGTTATTTATTATTATTAGATTGTTGCGTTCCATTCGTTTAAACATGCAATTCGTTATTTCAGATAATTCGTAACTTCAGATAAATTCGTATTCGTTACGCCAAATTTGAAAGGAAATTCCAATACCTATAATTTAATATTTATTAGTTATTTCAGATTTTCGGGTTTTTGAATTTTCATTCTTTTGAATGATCTGATTTTCATTCTTATTTTTGGCTTTTCAAATTTCCAAATCTTTGAATTCAAAATTTCGAAATTTTTCAAAATTTGTTAAACGAATTCGGAACTAAACGGATTGCACATGTCTACTAAAAATTTTGGTGAATGTGCATGAGGAAACAAACAAAACCGAAGATACAAACAAAATACCTTTTATTAGCCTTCAAAATAATGGCCATCCTTCGCAACACACTTTTGGCAACATTCAGAAAGCTTCTGGAAACTGGCCTCTTCAGGATACGATCGCAGAACCACTGTCGCACATTCTTGGATTGCCGCCACATCCGAAAAATGTGCGCCTATGATGGCGCTCTTCAGGCGGGGAAATAGTCCGCAGGCGCCTGATCAGGGGAGTACGGTGGATTCCGGATCCAACTGGTAGCACCATGCCTCATCCCCTGTGGTGATGGTTGGTAGAAAGGATGGATCCTGGTCACACATGGTCATGAAATCTTTAGAGGTTTCCTACCAGTTTCCTTTCAGTTCGTCTGTCAGCTTGTGCGGCACAAGCCGGAAACAGATCTTCCGCTTACCCAAATCTTTGCTGACGATGGCGTGTCCTTGCTAATGCACAATTCCTCCGCCATCCAATCGTGGAATCAGGTGTTGATCTCATGCCAGCATTAGTCGAACTCGCTCAATCATGCCTGGGGTTCTTTTTGTCGATGGCCAACTCGAAACATGGCTCGTCCTCAGTCGTTTCCTTCCCATTGTGAAAAGCCTTTAAACCAGTCATAAATAAATTTTCTGCTTACGGCTTCCATCCCGTACACTCGCACCAACATTACATGCGTCTCCGTCATCATTTTCCCCAATTTATAGCAGAATTTGGTGTCCTCTCGTTGCTTCATTGCACTGTGACCCTACCTCTCACACTGACTACGTTCGACTGCCCGCAGCGGGTTTACCCTGATGGTCACATGTGCTCCACGCTTAGGTGGTGCTTCTCAACGTGTCTCTTGATAGCCATGTGCATGGCCCATGTTGCGGTCGAAAAATATCGGACCATTCACCAAAGTTTTTAGGCACCTCGTATAACCAAATGTAAACAATCTAAAAAAACAAAAATTTGGGAAAATTATACATATAATGCCCCCACAGTAAGGATGCAAGAGTCCACACACTGTGAGTATATAGAGATTTTCCATCAAAAAGATCTTAAAAAGGTGTCACACCAGACCAGGAACCTCCACCAGAATGGTCAAAAATAAAGACTTACTGAACATATACAGTAAAACCTTGGCTTGTGAGTAACTTGGTTTGAGAGCGTTTTGCAAGACAACCTAAATTTTTAAATAAATTTTGACTTGATATACAAGTGATGTCTTCATATACAAGTAGCATCATGTCACAACTGAGTATAAAAGAGAAGAGAGGAGCCTCTAAGTGTAGCATTATGGTTACATTTAATGAAGGTACAACATTTAGCAACATATTGCTACCCTTAGAGGCTCCTCTCTTCTTATTTATACTCTGGAGCTCCTGCTGGATTTTACTTCTAATCCCCTTGTGGAGGCTTCCATTTGTGGATGGACATTTTATGGTTACACAACCTGATCACATTGCTATACTCTTTTTATATGGGCTATAAACTGAAGGACCTATGAATAAATGGTTGTGGAACGAATCATCTGAGTTTCCGTTATTTCTTATGGGGAAATTTGTTTTGATATACAAGTGCTTTGGATTACAAGCATGTTTCTGGAACGAATTACGCTCGCAATCCAAGGTTTTTCTGTATGGCCTTCTAATAAAGAGAAGGTAAAAACGGCATATGGCACAGGAATCCACTTCAACAGCTTCTCCACCGGTCCTCCTTATGGCTTGGTTGCTCATACAATCTTCCCTTTAGGTCACCAGCCACACATGCTCAGGAAGGAAGGGCAAGAGCAGACGCTCCACATAGTGTAAAATCCGATAAAACTTTTATTGCTATATAAATTGAACTTACAGGCTACCACAGATCATTGCACATTCAAATAATTATTATATTATTATTATTATACAGGATTTATATAGTGCCAACAGTTTGCGCAGCGCTTTACAACATGAGGGCAGACAGTACACTTACAATACAAATCAATACAGGAGGGATCAGAGGGCTCTGCTCGTTAGAGCTTACAGTCTAGAAATAATGAATCCAGCTGGCATGTAGATCAAAATCCGAACCACTTCCGGTTGCATGTAGCTCCACCCTACACGTTTTGTCATCTGATGTCTTCCGGGGCACGCCCGAACCATTTCAGGTTGCACCGATTAGGTCGGCATGTAGCTCCTTCCTACGCGTTTCGTCACATGTGACGTCTTCCATGGTCCAGGACAGTCTGAGCTAAGAGGAAGTGGGATGAATGATGCTGGCCATCAGACTGAGGGTGTATTTGGTAGAAAAGAAATATGGCGGGGTAGAGCTCCAGACTAACAGTGAAAATTGCAATTGTGTTTTTTTGTTTTTTTGTTTTGTTTTATGTTTTAATAGCCTCATGAATGCCTTTTAGCTGCCCCCACCCCTTTACCGCTCTATGAAAAGATGAAACAAACACCACGGATTGCTTTCCAAAGACAACGGAAGTGTAAATGAGCCCTTATGGATAGCGGTATTCTGCCTCTGACAAGGACTGTTAAGTAACCCCAAGGCCAAGAGTTGGGGGCAACAGAATATATCAAAATATATACAAAATGTAAAGATTAGCTTCCTAACGACTCTAAAAAAAGAGGGTAGCATCACGTGAAATGAAATTTAAATTAGCTGTGCTAGAAGCAGCCATCTGCCACTTGCACTTATCTAAAATATGAAGCAAATTTTAATCATCGCCTTTTATGAGGTGGAATTAGACGTGTTACAGAGTAATTAGCACCTCTTTCATGTCTAAAATGTTGATGCAGCAACAATACCGGAAAGCAGGACTTGTACTTCCCAAGGGAGGGTTCCTTACTACCATGAAGCTGAATTGATAGTCTATTTTTCCTGCAGCCCATGCCTTGAGGAAATAGAGAGACAATTTACGTTTTTATGTTTAGGACTGTAGGCATTCGATGCTAGATAGTTGAAAAACTAAAGGTTTATTCCCATAAAGGAGAACTATAAATGTAAACCCAATCTTTCAGTCTGCTGCTTTAAAGTGAAATTAAAGATAATATTAGTAAAAAAACAAAAAATCTTATACTTGCCTGCTCTGTGCAGTGGTTTTGCATAGAGCAGCCCTGATCCTACTTCTCGGGTCCCCGTCCGGTGCTCCTGCCACCTCCCTCCTGCCATCTCCCTCCTGCCGAGTGCCCCCAGAGCAAGCAGCCTACAATGGGGGCACCCAATCAGGCTCCCTCCTGACCCGCTGCTCTGCCTGTCCATTCACACATACAGCCGCTGCTCGGCCCCGCCCCCATCTCTCCTCATTGGCTCACTGTCTGTGATTGACAGCCAATGGCTCCCACTGCTGCCTCAGCCAATGAGGGAGAGTCCCCGGAGAGCTGAGGCTCTCCTGCAAATGGCTGGATCGCAATGGGACTCAGATAATTATTATGGGGGCTGGTATGGTGGGGTGGGGGGGTTTGTTGCAAACAGAAGGTTTTTTTACCTTCATCCACAGAATGCAAGAATGTAAAAAACCTTTACAACCACTTTAATTTAATTAATACGTGGTGGTTAATCATGAAGGTCCTTTGTTAATCCACTTCCTGTTATAGGGTGACAACAGAGGTTAACAATGAAAGCCTAGGTAAGTTACTTCCTACAAGTTTCCTTTTATAGACCCCGTTCACACTGAGGCGCTTTACAGGTGCTACAGCGCTAAAAATAGTGTCTGCAAAACTCCTCTCCTTTCACTCCAATGTGAAAGCCTGAGGACTTTCACACTGGTGCGGTGTGCTGGCAGAACGCTGAAAAAAGTCCTGCAAGCAGCATCTTTGAGGCGCTGTAGGAGCGGTGAATACACCGCTCCTAAAGCGCCCCTGCCCATTGAAATCAATGGGCAGCGTTGGCCGGCGCTTTGTGGGCACTTTTAACCCTTTTTCGGCCGTTAGCAGGGGTTAAAAGCTCCCCGCTAGTAGCTGCAAAGCGCAGCAAAAACTGGTTTTACCGCCGACGCCTGGGTGCTGCCAGTGCGAAAGTGCCCTTACTCTTGTATGATCATGCTTGGATGCGAAGGGCAAATTTATCAATGCCAGCAGTTTGTTAATCTAACAATGACTAAAGCCAGCCATAGATGGATTGAAAGCACGTACGTCGGTCCTTGCATGTAATCGCGTGGGCGCCGGCCACCTGCGATCGCTCCTCACAGAGGCAGAATGGGGATTCTGCCAATGTAAACAAGGCGGATCCCTGTTCTGACAGGGGAGGAGAGAGATCTGATGTTCCTAGTGATCAGGAACAGCAATCTCTCTCTACTCCCTGTCAGTCCCCTCCCCCCCCACAGTAAGAAAGCACTTCCCTAGGGAACACTAAGCCCTTGATCACCCCCTAGTGTTAACCCCTTTCCTGCCAGTGTCATTTATACAGTGATCAGTGCATTATAGAACTGATCACTGTATTGGTGTCACTGGTCCCCAAAAAGTGTCACTTGGGGTCAGTCCTGCTAAAAATATAGATTGCTGCCATTACCAGTAAAAACAATAAAAAAAAAAAATTATGTCCCCAAATTGATCCCCTATTTTGTAGACGCAATAACACACCATCCCCACCGTGAAACGTGGTGGCAGCATCATGTGGTGGGGATGCTTTTCTTCAGCAGGGACAGGGAAGCTGGTCAGAGATGATGGAAAGATGGATGGAGCCAAATACAGGGCAATCTTAGAAGAAAACCTGTTAGTCGTCAAAAGACTTGAGACTGGGGCGGAGGTTCACCTTCCAGCAGGACAACGACCCTAAACATACAGCCAGAGCTACAATGGAATGGTTTAGATCAAAAGCATATTCATGTGTTAGAATGGCCCAGTCACAGTCCAGACCTAAATACAATTGAGAATCTGTGGCAAGACTTGAAAATTGCTGTTCACAGACGCTCTCCATCCAATCTGACAGAGCTTGAGATATTTTGCAAAGCAGAATGGGCAAAAATGTCCCTCTCTAGATGTGCAAAGCTGGTAGAGACATCCCCAAAAAGAGTTGCAGCTGTAATTGCAGAGAAAGGCGGTTCTACAAAGTATTGACTCCGGGGGGCTGAATACAAATGTACCCCACACTTTTCACATATTTATTTGTAAAAAAATGTAGAAAACCATTTATTATTTTCGTTCCACTTCACAATTATGTGCCACTTTGACAATGACCGAATGACGGCTACAGCACGGATCTACTTTGCCGGGAGGCCATCAATAGACGTCCCCCTCTTTGCGCGCTCCCTCTGCGGCACCTGCTGTGATCAACGTGTCAATGAGACTCGGCTGATCACAGATCAGAGTAAGGGGCCGATCCCGGCTCCTTACCACGTGATCAGCTGTCAGCCAATGACAGCTGATCACGTGATGTAAACAGATCAGTAATAGTTTATTTTTCTCCTCACGCTAACAGCATGAGGAGAAAAAAAAGCCGATCACCGGCTTCAGTGCAAGGGACATCGGTTCCGAAGAGGAAGAGGTGAAGCTGACTCATCTGTGCCCACCAGTACCACCTGCCAGTGACCACACAGTGCCACGAATCAGTACCCACCAGTGCATAAGTGGCAGCAATCAGTGCCACCTATCAATGCCCACGAGTGCCACCTATTGCCCACCAGTGGTGCCAATCAGTGCCTCATCAGTGCCACCTAGCAGTGCTGCCTATCAGTGCCCATCACTGCCACCCATCAGTGCCACCCATTAATGCCCTTTAGTTGCGCCCATCAGTGCTACCAATCAGTGCCACCTATCATTGCCCACCAATGCCACCTATCAGTGACCACCAGTGCCACCTCATCAGTGCCCACCAGTGCTGCCTTTTAGTGCCCATCAGTGCCGCCTTATCTGTGCCTATCACTGTCACCCATCAGTGCCCATCACTGCCACCCATCAGTGCCACCCATTAATGCCCTTCAGTGGCGCCCATCAGTGCTACCCATCAGTGCCCACCAATGCCACCTATCAGTGACCACCAGTGCCACCTCATCAGTGCCCACCAGTGCTGCCTTTTAGTGCCCATCAGTGCCGCCTTATCAGTGCCTATCACTGCAACCCATCAGTGCCCATCACTGTCACCCATCAGTGCCACCCATTAATGCCCTTCAGTGGCGCCCATCAGTGCTACCCATCAGTGCCACCTATCAGTGACCACCACTGCCACCTCATCCGTGGCCACCAGAGCTGCCTTTTAGTGCCCATCAGTGCCGCCTTAGGCTGCATTGATGGGCACTGATATCAGTGCAGCCTCATCAGCGTACATCAATAAAGGAGAAAAATTACCTGTTTGCAAAATCTATTGAGAAAATTTAAAACGGTTTTGTATTTTTTTTTTTTTTAATTGGTATTTTCTAAATTTTTTTAACAAAAAATAAAAAACCCAGAGGTGATTAAATATCACCAAAAGAAAACTCTATTTGTGGGTCCAGTGTTGTATGACAGTGCAATTGTCGTTCAAAGAGTGACAGCGCTAAAAGCTGAACATTGGCCTGGGCAGGAGAGGGATTTAGGTGCCCAGTAAGCAAGTGGTTAAAAAAAGGACTAGCCCCCGCCATTATTTCAGCTCTGAATAGGCAGATGGACCCGCTGGAGACAGCAAAGAGATTTGCATTGGCTTGAGTTTTTATCCAGTTACAAAAGATAAATGTCATTGGATGTCACTTCAGCCCGGACTCCCCAGTCATCTGTTTGCTCAGCCTCATGGTGGATCCATCTGGGAAGAATACAATTGTTTGGCATTGTAATCGCTGCAGAATTTGTGAAAAATCTGGAATTCTGATGGAGATAAAAACCATCTTAAGGGTTCAACTTGCCAGCAATCCACATAAAATGAAATGCTGATATGTGGACAGAGTTGGCCTTTTATGGTGCTGAATTTACCTGCCACGAGGTGTACGGAGGGTGCCAGTTGGCGAATTATTGACCTGACGCTAAAGATCTAAATTTCAATAGAGCCAGCTCAGATCTTGTTCAGCTTGTATTTATTTTAAAAAACTCCAGGAAAACGAACGTGAAAAATGGCATTTGAACAGAGAACACGCTGCTTATACTGGAACACCGTTCTAAAGTGGTGTTATTTTTGAGTTTGGATCCTGATTATAAGACAGGCTGGCAGATAAGCAGGATTTGTGAGTGTTCAGAAAAATCCAATTCTATTTTTAGGTCTTTCTAAAATGTGCCAACCTAGTCTGGCATGGGTAGCTCCCCCCCCCCTTTTTTTTATATCCCCTGGCCTTCTCAGAAGCTTTTGAAGTTGCTTTCCATGACATCTGGTTATCTGTTGTCCATTTCTCACACTCTGTTGGTCACACATTCTTAGCCTCGATTCACACAGGGGCAACACGACTTCAGCGCGACTTTGCAAGGCGACTTCAACGCGACTTCAGAGCGACTTTAAGCAACCTACAACGCGACTTCAAGTCGCCTGCAGGACAGGCGACTTTGGCTGTGGCCAATCACAGAATACTTGGGACGACTTGAGGGCTTACAGGTCGGATCCCAAGTCGTTGTAGTGTGAACCGACCCTTACTGAAGGCAATCCTGGTAGTTTTGGGCTTGGGGGTTATTTTATAAAGTATCCACAGAAGTTTAGATTTCAGGTTGATGTGTTAACAGACAAGTTCAGGTTTATACAAAAAAAAGTCCACCAACCCACCTTCTCCAGCCCACAACCTTGATCTATAATCTAGACACCTTCAAGCCAGGTGCTTGATTACCTCCAACTCATGGCAGTGGTCTCCTCTGGTGTTTAAACCAGGGGTCTTCAAACTATGGCCCTCCAGTTGTTCAGGAATTACAATTCCCATCATGCCTAGTCATGTCTGTGAATGTCAGTTTTACAATGCCTCGTGGGACGTGTAGTTCCGCAACAGCTGGAGGGCCGTAGTTTGGTGATCCCTTGTTTAAACTCTTCTAGGCCTGAAATCTTCTCTGATAACACCTGTGCATTGAGCCACCATAGACTTAATTAGGGGCATAAGCCTACACTAGAGATTCCAAGGGTAAGGTCCCATTCAGGTCTAAGACCCCTTTCACACTGAGGCGGTTTTCACCAGCTTAAAGTGATACTAAACACACACTGCTTAAAGGAATAAGAAAAAACAAAATTGCGCTTGGATAAACAAAAATTATAACATTAAATAAATATCAGTGTAAAAGTGAATAGGAGTGAGATGACACCTTATGCAGGTATCATAGCAAAATTTAAAAAAAGCTGCGGTTATAAGTGGGGCCCACCAACAAAATACATATACAAATGAACCGCGCTAAAGTGAGTCCAACATAAAATCTGTGATAATAAACAATAAAGTCCAAAATATTGCAAGAATTCTTCTGTGTGATGAGGTGAAGAAACTAAAGGTGAAGAAACTAACTGCTTAAAGGGGTTGTAAACCTTCTTGTTTTTTCACAGGAGCCGATGTGCGGGTTCGGCGGCAGCGATGTCCGCCAGCCACCCGCGATCTCTCCTCAGAGAGGCAGAACGGGGATCTGTAAACAAATTAATGTAAACATTCTGACAGGAGAGTTCAGTGTGATCGTCTGTTCCTAGTGATCAGGAACAAGCGATCCCTCTACTCCCAGTCAGTCCCCTCCCCCCACAGTGAGAAAGCACCTCCCTAGGACACACTTAAAGCGGGGGTCCACCTATCTATCTTTTTTTTTTTTTTTTTTTTTTTAGTTCATTCACAAACTTTTCTTCTCAGCATTACATACTCACATATTGTGTGTAATATGTCCGCCTGTGTCAGATTTCGTCGGAAAGAATAGCTTATATTATTCACTGCAGGCGGTTTCCATCTTCATTGTGGGCATTTGAAGCCCACAAGCATTTATTTCCTGGATGTGGTGAATGCTGTGCTCCCAGCATTTACCGCTCGTTCCCGCACATGCTCAGTGGCATCCTGGGAAGCCTGAGACTAGCTCCCAGGAGTCTGGGAGAGGCTAGAAACACGCCTACTCCCATGGGAGGAGAACCAGGAAGTGCAAAGAAGAATAGAAAAATAAAAGGTAATTACGGCGATTTAAATTTTTTTAAACGGCATGTCAGCATCTAGGCAAGGAAGAGAATACATACAGATATTGTTCAAAATTTGGGTGGAACCCCGCTTTAACCAATTGATCACCCCCCCTAGTGTTAACCCACTCCCTGCCAGTGTCATTTATACAGCACTTCTATAGCACTGATCACCGTATTGGTGTCACTGGTCCCAAAAAAGTGTCAAGTGTCCGATCTGTCCAGTTAAAAATTGCTGATAACCGCCATTACTAAAAAATAAAACAATTATAAAAATGCCATAAATCTTTCCCCTATTTCGTAGACGCTATAAGTTTTGCGCAAACCAATCAATATACGCTTATTGCGATTTTAGTGATATCATAGTGATTGAGTATGAACAGCATGGAATACACAACCATTTATTGATCTTCTTCTTTTTTTTTTTTTTTTTTAATATGTAGTGACACTTTAATAGCTTGTTTACACTTTCTTCAAAATGTGGCAATGAACACGCTTTTTTTTTTTTTTTTTTAAAAGCACTCTAAATGCCAATCAAAGACTTGATCACTATATAAAATGGTTAGCTTACAGTCCTGTACACATTGTGCTCGCTTTGCTTCACTTCAAAAATGATGTTGCTTTCTTAGCGCTTCAAAGCGCCTCTAAAGCCTCCATAGAAGTCTATGACAAAGCTCTCTTACTGCACCTGAAGCTTTTGAGAGGCTTCTATTTGGCGTTAGCTTTACTTTGTTTTGGAGGTATTGTAGGAATGAAATATCCCAGGATGCACTGGGAAACCAACAGGCAAACCGGAAAGGCATCATCAACAGTCACTTCTGATTCATGTGTATATATTCTGGGAGTGTCTGGTGCAGACGTCACATCTTATGTGCAGCGTGGAGCAGCAGGAAGGTGATCAGGGTCCAGACTGCAGAGGAGCAACTAGCAGACAGCACATGTGGTGTGCAACATGGGAACGCTATAGCAGAAGGTGAGAGGGGACCGGAGACAGAGGACTGAGCAGCAGAGGATCAGCAGAGCTGGGGGACCAGAGCAGGAGAAACTAGCAGATGTCACACATAGTGAGCAGCGTTGGAGCAATATAGCGGGAGGTGAGCGGAGACTAGAGAGAAAGGAGGTTCAGCAGAGCTGGGAGGTTACTACTGAGTGGGGGATCAGCAGAGCTGGAGGGGTTACTACTGAGTGGGGGATCAGCAGAGCTGGAGGGGTTACTACTGAGTGGGGGATCAGCAAAGCTTTGGGTTACTACTGAGTGGGGGATTAGCAGAGCTGGGGGGTTACTACTGAGTGGGGGATCAGTAGAGCTGGGGGGGTTACTACTGAGTGGGGGATCAGCAGATCTGGGGGGGTTACTACTGAGTGGGGGGATCAGCAGAGCTGGGGGGGTTACTACTGAGTGGGGGAATTAGCAGAGCTGGGGGGGGTTTCTACTGAGTGGGGGGATAAGCAGAGCTGGGGGGGTTACTACTGAGTGGGGGGATCAGCAGAGCTGGGGGGGGGGGGGTTACTACTGAGTGGGGGGATCAGCAGAGCTGGGAGGGTTACTACTGAGTGGGGGGATCAGCAGAGCTGGGGGGTTACTACTGAGTGGTTGGATCAGCAGAGCTGGTGGGGTTACTACTGAGTGGCGGGATCAGCAGAGCTGGGGGGGTTATTACTGAGTGGTGGGATCAGCAGAGCTGGGGGGGTTACTACTGAGTGGTGGGATCAGCAGAGCTGGGGGGGTTACTACTGAGTGGTGGGATCAGCAGAGCTGGGGGGTTACTACTGAGTGGTGGGATCAGCAGAGCTGGGGGGGTTACTACTGAGTGGTGGGATCAGCAGAGCTGGGGGGTTACTACTGAGTGGTTGGATCAGCAGAGCTGGGGGGGTTACTACTGAGTGGGGGGATCAGCAGAGCTGGGGTTACTACTAAGCTGGTGTTCTAATGGGCCCCTTTAAAACAAATATCAACACACACAGGGCATTTACCAAGCTTCAAAAAAGCATGCTGAAGCGGTAGGCCCTTTTTAATGTGTGTTCAAATCGAAGCTGTAAATGGGCCATCATTTTGCCTTCTTTGATGATTTCAATGCATTTTACTGCAAATTTGATGGTGCCTTATAGACTGCTTTAGGTTTAATTTAAAATTAAAGTTTATGCCAATTATACGTTTTGTTTGTTTTTTGTTTTTTGTTTTTTTTGTTTTTTTTATAGAAACTATACACTTGTTTCTATGGTTGTGAAATTAGTTGGCATTAAAACCGATATACACAAAATTACACCAATTTTCGGAAGCCAATAAAATAGCATTCATTTAACTTGAAGCTTAAAATTCACATTTTTTACATTTTAAATTATTTTGCATTTACATTTTTACATTCAATTCAAACCATATCATTAAATTTCAACAGTGCGATTGTGAGTGGATGTAGATTTATTTTATTTATTTATTTTTTAAAAGTTGTGGTTTAGAGACTTATTTACTGTGCTTTAGTTTTTTTTTTTTTCCCCCAATCTGCATACCACACCTTACATTATAAAAGCGAACAATTCATAAACTCTTCATTCTTCTGTCTAATTGTTTCTTGTCATTTGCTAAACTCATTAGTGCCCCGCCCATCATTGATACTTGACGCATTTTATTACGTGGTGAAGTTCTAGAGTAGGAAGCGTTGTTCCCTTTTCCTTTTCACCATACTGCAAACTCGTTACACTGATTTCCTGTGTAGGGCTAGAAAAAAAAAAAAGATATATTCCCAGCGAGGCTGCAATTATTTCTGGAATTGCAAAAGAAAGAAAAAAACAGTTTCTGCAAGGATTTTTGTATTCACCTCCTTGGTGTATTTACACGCTGCAATTAAGAACAAGCTGGCGGTGTTCTGGAGCATGTCGTTTACTTCCGCTTATCGGCTGTCATAAATTTTTGATCTTATGAGGCTGTACAGCTGTCCCTTTAAATTATACTTAAAGGGTTCTTTGTTTTTTTTACTGCCATCTAAATCTACACGCCTGTGTTTTAAATTACAAAGAGTAGTGCATATTGGTTTTCAGTTTCTAAGGCATTTTATTCTCGCTGACATGAGATTTTTGGTGACGGACTCCCTGTTAGTCTATAGTGTGCGAATTGAAGGGTTTAATAGCAGCAGGCATTGTGCACCGCGGCAGAAAATTGGGGATAATATCAATGTGATTTGATGGTTGCAGGCCTGCAGGGGATTAAAGTATAGTAATATGGTCTTCTAAACAAATAGAGCAGCTTAAAATGGGACTAAGGCCAGGTTCACACACTGATCTGACCCGAAAGTCGCACGACTCCTGATCCGACTTTGCCCTGCAACTTCGGATCTGACTTCCGTGCGACTTTATTGAACAGGATCCGGTTTTTGAGATGAGTGCGACTTTTCCGTTGACCAATCAAAACAATTCTTTTGGCTCTGGAATAAATGAAACCTCACACCAAATTTTATAAAAATAAAAAAACGGCGTTCCATACCAGACCCTTATCCGAGTATGCAGCTTGGCAGGTCAGGAAAGGGGGGATGAGCGAGCAACCCCCCCCCCTCCCAAACCAGGCCACATGCCCTCAACATGGGGGGGGGGTGCTTTGGGGCAGAGAGGGGGCCCTCTGCCCTCCCCCCACCCCAAAGCACTATGTTCCCATGTTGATGGGGACAAAGGGCCTCTTCCCCACAACTCTGGGCTGTGGATGTGGAGATAGCGTCCCATCATTGGTGCCAGTGGGAGGAATAGTGTCCCATCATTGGTGCCAGTGGGAGAACTAGTGTCCCATCATTGGTGCCAGTGGGAGAACTAGTGTCCCATCACTGGTGCCAGTGGGAGAACTAGTGTCCCATCATTGGTGCCAGTGGGAGAACTAGTGTCCCATCATTGGTGCCAGTGGGAGGACTAGTGTCCCATCATTGGTGCCAGTGGGCGGAATAGTGTCTCATCATTGGTGCCAGTGGGAGGAATAGTGTCCCATCATTGGTGCCAGTGGGAGGAATAGTGCCCCATCATTGGTGCCAGTGGGAGGAATAGTGTCCCATCATTGGTGCCACTGGGGGGAATAGTGCCCCATCATTGGTGCCAGTGGGGGGAATAGTGCCCCATCATTGGTGCCAGTGAGAGGAATAGTGTCCCATCATTGGTGCCAGTGGGAGGAATCGTGTCCCATCATTGGTGCCAGTGGGAGGAATCGTGTCCCATCATTGGTGCCAGTGGGAGGAATCGTGTCCCATCTTTGGTGCCAGTGGGAGGAATAGTGTCCCATCATTGGTGCCAGAGGGAGGAATAGTGTCCCATCATTGGTGCCAGTGGGAGGAATAGTGTCCCATCATTGGTGCCAGTGGGAGGAATAGTGTCCCATCATTGGTGCCAGTGGGAGAACTAGTGTACCATCATTGGTGCCAGAGGGAGGAATAGTGTCCCATCATTGGTGCAAGTGGGAGGAATAGTGTCCCATCATTGGTATCAGTGGGAGGAATAGTGTCCCATCATTGGTGCCAGTGGGAGAACTAGTGTCCCATCATTGGTGCCAGTGGGAGGAATAGTGTCCCATCATTGGTGCCAGTGGGAGAACTAGTGTACCATCATTGGTGCCAGAGGGAGGAATAGTGTCCCATCATTGGTGCAAGTGGGAGGAATAGTGTCCCATCATTGGTGCCAGTGGGAGGAATAGTGTCCCATCATTGGTGCCAGTGGGAGGAATAGTGTCCCATCATTGGTGCCAGTGGGAGGAATAGTGTCCCATCATTGGTGCCAGTGGAAGGAATAGTGTCCCATCATTGGTGCCAGTGGGAGGAATAGTGTCCCATCATTGGTGTCAGTGGGAGGAATAGTGTCCCATCATTGGTGCCAGTGGGAGGAATAGTGTCCCATCATTGGTGCCAGTGGGAGGAATAGTGTCCCATCATTGGTGCTAGTGGGAGGAATAGTGTCCCATCATTGGTGCCAGTGGGAGGAATAGTGCCCCATCATTGGTGTCAGTGGGAGGAATAGTGTCCCATCATTGGTGTCAGTGGGAGGAATAGTGTCCCATCATTGGTGCCAGTGGGAGGAATAGTGTCCCATCATTGGTGCCAGTGGGAGGAATAATGCCCCAAGTGCAGAATAAATTCAAGCAAAGGGTCGCAGTTTGTAGAGCACTACTGTAATGCATAGGGACTTGTGGCAAAAATCATTAAAGGCGAAATAACCCTGTCATATTTGTATTTTATCTATATTTTATTTTATTTTATTTGTAATGTATCCAGGCACTGGTGTGTTGCTCTTTTTTTTTTTTTTGGAGTTTGGTGTGAAGTCTGTAGCTTGACAGCAGCTGAATAGCTTCTTAGTGCTTCTATCTTCAGTAATCGGTGTAAATTGGTGATGCTGTCCGGAGTTTGAGATGCGTGTCCGATCTGAGTGACAGGATCGGGACAAGACTTTTCACAGAAAGTTAACCTGACGTTAAGCCGGAGGATCAGCTTCACTCAAGCTGACAACTAGCCCATCACTATCCAAGGCTGGAAGGGATGCATTGACCATTTAAAAAAGTGATAAGAAAATTGCAAGAAAAAGAATTTGCTGTTTTTTTGCCCTTTTGTGTGTTGGAAAGGATCACAATGCTTGGGGTGTGTCCAAGCAAATTGCATAATATGCTGGTGCCAAATGAATACAAGAAATAAAAAAACATTACTGGTTTTACAAACAACAGTTAGAAAGATTAATGATCAGGAAATATGAGGAGAGATTAAAATTTTTATTTCCTGGCACATCATGGCAGCATACAATGGGTTGTGGCTCCGCCCCCACAGCCTGATAGGACTGGCTAACTACACTATATTATCAAAAGTATTGGGACACCTGCCTTTACACGCACATGAACTTTAATGGCATCCCAGTCTTAGTCTGTAGGGTTCAATATTGAGTTGGCCCAACCTTTGCAGCTATAACAGCTTCAACTCTTCTGGGAAGGCCGTCCACAAGGTTTAGGATTGTGTCTATGGGAAGGTTTGACCATTCTTCCAGAAGAGCATTTGTGAGGTCAGCCACTGATGTTAGACAAGAAGGCCCGGCTCACAGTCTCCACTCTAATTCATCCCAAAGGTGTTCTATTGGGTTGAGGCCAGGACTCTGTGCAGGCCAGTCAAGTTCCTCAACCCCAAAGTCTTTCATCCATGTCTTTATAGACCTTGCTCTATAGAACACCTGGACTTTGACTGGGCCATTCTAACACCCGAATATGCTTTGATTTAAAACCATTTCCATTGTAGCTTTGGCTGTATGTTTAGGGTCGTTGTCCTGCTGGAAGATGAACCTCCGCCCCAGTCTCAAGTCTTTTGCAGACTCTAATGGGTTTTCTTCTAAGATTGCCCTGTATTTGGCTCCATCCATCTTCCCATCAACTCTGACCAGCTTCCCTGTCCCTGCTGAAGAAAAGCATCCCCACAACGTGATGCTGCCACCACCATGTTTCATGGTGGGGATGGTGTGTTCAGGGTGATGTGCAGTGTTAGTTTTCTGCCACACATAGCATTCAATTTTGGTCCTCTGACCAGAGCACCTTCTTCTACATGTTTGCTGTGTCCTCCACATGGCTTCTCGCAAACTGCAAACAGGAATTCTTATGTCTTTCTTCTTGCCACTCTTCCATAAAGGTCAGATTTGTGGAGAGCACGACTAATAGTTGTCCTGTGGACAGATTCTCCCACCTGAGCTGTGGATCTCTTCAGCTCCTCCAGAGTTACCATGGGCCTCTTGGCTGCTTCTCTGATGAATGCTCTCCTTGCCCGGCCGGTCAGTTTAGGTGGACGGCCATGTCTTGGTAGGTTTGCAGTTGTGCCATACTCTTTCCATTTCCGGATAATGGATTGAACAGAGCTCCGTGAGATGTTCAAAGCTTGGGAGATTTTTTTTATAACCTAACCCTGCTTAAAACTTCTCCACAACTTTATCCCTGACCTGTCTGGTGTGTTCTTGGTCTTCATGATGCTGTTTGTTCACTAAGGTTCTCTAACAAACCTCTGAGGGCTTCACAGAACAGCTGTATTTATACAGAGATTACATTACACACAGGTGGACTCTATTTACTAATTAGGTGACTTCTGAAGGCAATTGGTTCCACTAGATTTTAGTTAGGGGTATCAGAGAAAAGGGGGCTGAATACAAATGTACCCCACACTTTTCACATATTTATTTGTAAAAAAAATTGAAAATCATTTATCGTTTTCCTTCCACTTCACAATTATGTGCCACTTTGTGTTGGTCTATCACATAAAATCCCAAAACAATACATTTACGTTATTGGTTGTAACATGACAAAATGTGGAACATTTCAAGGGGTATGAATACTTTTTCATTGCACTGTATCTTGGTACAAATGCTAGCAGCATAAGGATTAAAAATAGTTAATGTTAATTGAGAAAGTTTTTAGTTCCGCTTTAGACTAGAACACAGGCAAGGATTAAAGGATAAGAAGCTGCATAATCAGTGAGCGATTAAATCGGCTGCTGAAAGTGCTAAAAACGGAAGGTTTATTATCACTTTGGGCTCGTTCACTTTCGCTCTGGTCTCTGAAGAGCAATCTGTGTTCGATTGGCTCTTCAGAGAGCACTTGACAAGAAGCGAGGAGGAGTAGTATTGCCTCCCCACTGCCAACTTTACCCCTTGAACCCTGCACTAGTGCTCTGTAACCACATGCATTGCACGCAGTTGCGGGCCACTTGCATTCACTTGAATGGGTCAGGCTCGGTGGGAGCAACGCCCGTCAGGTCTTATTATACCTGCCGCAAAGCATCGCAGCTGTGTACACCCCCAGACCCCTACCTCTGCGGCTAAAGGGGGAGCTGTAGGGGGGGAGGTAAAACGTGGCTCAGTTGCGGCGCTTTACAGCCCTTCAAACACTAATGTTAACAAGCCCTTTAACTGTCTGCCTGGAGTTGACTTTAAGACCCCAGAAAATTAAATGTGGGTGCCCCCCTTTCCCTAGCATATAGAGCAGGGGTCTCCAAACTTTTCAAACAAAGTTTATTGTCCTTCAGAATTTAGGAGGGCCGGATTGTGGCCGGTGGGCACAGAAAATGTCCCGGGCCTGGCATCAGTGAGAATAAATATGGCCTCAGGGTTGGTGGTCAGTAGGAGGAGGAGTAGTGCCCCTATCAGTAGGAGGAATAGTATCCCATCATTGGCATCAGTGGAAGATATAGTGCCCCCTTGTTGGTGTCAGTGGGAGGAATAGTGCCCCAAGGGCCGGATAAAGGCTAGCAAAGGGCCACATCTGGCCCCCGGGCCGCAGTTTAGAGACCCCTGATATATAGGTTTGCTCTGATATAGAGCAACCATTCTCCATCAGGGTTCTCCTACAGGTTGCTAGGGTATCCTTGAGGTGTGGCTGATTGACCTTCCATATGGTGGTGCCTTCATAATTCCATGGCCAACGCAACTTGGCAAAGCCAGCAGCGTGACACTAATGATCTTTTTAGCTCTCTGTAGGGAGAGCTCCCCATCCATGGTAAGGGTTTTATTCTTCCTACCGACTACCAATGTATAAGGTGTTTTTCCAATTGCCCCCAGATGAATAGACCCAGTAAGGGTTACCCAAGACCCAAAAATTATCTTAGATATTCCTCTGGGGTAAAAAGGCTGATGATGAGCTTATATTTCATTTCTTCTCTACCAGTTTTGACCAGTACCCTGAAGCTGTTATTTTTTTCCAATAAAGTCGCCTCCCCATTTGCTTAAAGCCAGCCATAGACGGTTCGAATGAACCGACCGAGATTTGAACCATGTATTGGCAGGCTGAATGTACCCAAGTTGATCGATCAATCAACTTGGACACAACCAGCCTGTCGGATTGTACAGGTTTTATTATTCCCCCTGACTACCAATGTATAAGGGCATTTTTCCAATTGCCCCCAGATGAATAGACCCAGTAAGGGTTCCCCAAGACCCAAAAATTATTTTGGGGGTTCCTCTGGGGTTAAAAAGATTGAGAAAGGCTGATATTGAGCGTATGTTTCATGATCCTGCAGATTTCTTCCCTACCGGTTTTGCTAGCGATGACCAGTACCCTAAGGCAGTTACTTTTTTCCAATCAAGTCGCCTTCCTTTTTGCCTAAAGCCAGCCATAGACGGTTAAAATCTCAGCCGGTTCAGCAGGAACCAGCTGAGATTCGAACCAAGTATGGGCAGGCTCAATGTACCCAAGTTGATTAACCGATCAACTTGGGTACAACCAGCCTGTTGGATTTTACATGCAATTTATTGCTAGCAGCTGTTAAAGCTGCTAGCAATAATCACTGTTATAATCACTGGATGGCTTCCCCTGCCCCCCTGCTGGGAGAACACAATGACTCTGCAGGAGGAATTCCCCCATCAACACTGACTGTGATGATGGGGGAATTAAGCATTTTTTTTTTTTTTTTACTTTCTTGGTTGCAGGAAAGAAAATCGTTCCATCTATGGCCAGCTTAAGTCATCACATATAATAGAAGACTGGTGGCCACCGCTGGTCCTGCATTGTACATGATGATGCCGAGGGCCCAACAGCATTCTGGAGATGGGAGCGCCGGCTGCCTAAAAAAAACATGAGTATTCCATCCTCAATGTGCTGGGGGCAGGACCAGCCCTTCCATGGGTCCCAGTGGGTGCATTGGACCCAAACAGCACTTTGAGAGGGGCAGCAAATTGAACCACGGCCTCCTCTCCTTCTCTTCTTTTTACCCAGCAAATTGACAACCAAGATTTTTTTTTTCCCAGCAGTTTTGTGTGCCATGACAACTGCCTCCCGGCCGCTCCGTCTGCCCCTATACTACCCTAGCCCACCCCTATACTGCCCTAGCTTGTCTATACACTACCCTAGCCTGTCCATATACTACCCTAGCCCGTCCATATACTACCCTAGCCCGTCCATATACTACCCTAGCTCGTCCATATACTACCCTAGCCCGTCCATATACTACCCTAGCCCGTCTATATACTACCCTAGCCCATCTATATACTACCCTAGCCCGTCTATATACTACCCTAGCCTGTCCATATACTACCCTAGCCTGTCCATATACTACCCCAGCCAGTCCATATACTACCCTAGCCTGTCCATATACTACCCTAGCCTGTCTATATACTACCCTAGCCCGTCTATATACTACCCTAGCCTGTCCATATACTACCCCAGCCAGTCCATATACTACCCTAGCCTGTCCATATACTACCCTAGCCCGTCCGTATACTACCCTAGCCTGTCTATATACTACCCTAGCCCGTCCATATACTACCCTAGCCCGTCTATATACTACCCTAGCCTGTCTATATACTGCCCTAGCCTGTCCATATACTACCCTAGCCTGTCCATATACTACCCTAGCCTGTCCATATACTACCCCAGCCAGTCCATATACTACCCTAGCCTGTCCATATACTACCCCAGCCAGTCCATATACTACCCTAGCCTGTCCATATACTACCCTAGCCTGTCCATATACTACCCTAGCCTGTCCATATACTACCCTAGCCTGTCTATATACTACCCTAGCCCGTCTATATACTACCCTAGCCCATCTATATACTACCCTAGCCTGTCCATATACTACCCTAGCCTGTCCATATACTACCCCAGCCTGTCCATATACTGCCCTAGCCTGCCTATATACTACCCTAGCCCATCCATGTACTACCCTAGCCCGTCTATATACTACCCTAGCCCGTCTATATACTACCCTAGCCTGTCTATATACTGCCCTAGCCTGTCCATATACTACCCTAGCCCGTCCATATACTACCCTAGCCCGTCCATATACTACCCTAGCCCGTCTATATACTACCCTAGGCTGTCTATATACTACCCTAGCCCATCCATATACTACCCTAGCCCGTCCATATACTACCCTAGCCCGTCCATATACTACCCTAGCCCTTCTATATACTACTCTAGCCCGTCTATATACTACCCTAGCCCATCCATATACAACCCTAGCCCATCCATATACTACCCTAGCCTGTCCATATACTACCCTAGCCCCTCCATATACATGCCTTCCAACTTTTTGAGATGGGAATGAGGGACACCTATCAGCAAAAGTATACAGGCATAGGACACACCCCTTGCCACGCCCTCTTAAAGGAGAATTGTACAAAAAAATCAAGATTGGTTAAACCCACAAATGCTTTTTTACCACTACTATTCGATTATATTGGCTTTCGGAATTTACAAATGCAGCAATTTAGAAATCGGATGAAAGGTTTAGCTCTGGAAAACACTTTTTGAAAGATAAAAAGTGCATTTTATATACAACTATAGAGATCAGACCAAAATGAGGGACAAATGAGGAGGAAAGAGGGACAGAGGGATGTTGTTCCAAATCAGGGACAGTTGGGAGCTATGCATATACTACCCTAGCCTGCCCCTATAATGGATGTGGGGGCCTTTTGGTGGGTGTGATTTTACTTTGGGGGTTGGGGGTGGGGGCAGCCTTTCATTCTTGGACCCAAGCAGCACAATGTCTTGGGCCAGCCCTGGCAAGGGGGGGGGGGCAGTGGGGTTGACACCGGGACACCCACATTTATTATTTTTAGCCATACCAAGGTTTAGCTTTAATGCAGTCAATGCACACAGAGTGAGAAGCCATAGTGCTAATAAGGCGCGATCTCCGCTGGTGGAGGATCGAAAATTTCTGAATAAAAACAAATGATCACAGCGAGGCATTACGAATTCATGGTTGCAGCACCAAGCTGAACAAACAATGAACACTCATCACAGTCACACAGGGTCGTGAAATACGTGTTTATGTTACTGGTAAGGTTATGTTAATGCGGACCCAGGAGCCAACGTAATGAGAAAAGGACACGGCGCTGTTCAGGGGGGAAAATAACAGACCCCTGACATTTCCATAAGGACATCAGAAACGTGTGTGGCACTCTTGATGAAAAGGGTTCTAGAAAATAAATGAGCTCACCCCTCCACTGAGCGAGCAGACAGGTTCCTGTAGAAGGACAGGAGAGCAAAGACAAATGAATAAGGCCGGGCAGTGAACAATGATGATGTGCAAAGTGCAGGAACCCACTGCAACCAGTCAGATCATTGAGAAATGAATTCTGATTGGTTGTGTTTCATTATTATACTCTAATGTAATAATTCTGATCAGTTGCATTTCTGAAAGAAGCCTGCAAATATTTCTGGTCTCATTAAAGTGGTTGTAAACCCTGTTACACCACTTGTACCTACAGGTCAGCTTATAATAAGCATACCTCCCAACTGTCCCTGATTTCGAAGGACTGTCCCTGATTTGGAGCAATGTCCCTCTGTCCCTCATTCCTCCTCATTTGTCCCTCATTTTGGTCTGATCCATATAGTTGTACATAAAATGCACTTTTTATTTTTCAAAAAGTGTTTCCCAGTGCTAAACCTTTCATCCAAATTCTAAATTGCTGCATTTGTAAATTTTAAGAGCCAATATAAAGGAATAGTAGTGGTAAAAAAAAAAGCACTTGTGGATTTACTTAACCTTTTTTGTTGGTTAATTCTCCTTTAAGGGGAGCGTGGTAGGAGGCGTGTCCTATGCCTACATACGTTTGCTAGTAGGTGTCCCTCATTCCCATCTCAAAATGTTGGGAGGCATGATTAAGGCCTTCTTGTAGGTACTGTAAATATCTCCTAAACCTGCACGGTTTAGGAGATCTTTACCATATATAGTACGCTTGCGCCGACGTCATCGGCGCATTCGCGCACTGAAGAAACGGCTCTATCGTGCCGTTTCTAAAGGGCCTGTGCCGTGACCGGCGGCTCCCGACAATCGCAGCCCGCAAACCCAGAAATAACTTCGGGGAGACATGTCGCCGGTCACAGCATTTTTCGGGGACCGCTACGACAGATTCGATCTAAGGTAAGCATTTCATAATGAGCTAGTATGCAGTGCATACTAGCTCATTATGCCTTTGTCTTGCAGTTTTTTTTTTTATATGGGTTTACAACCACTTCAGCCCCGAGCCTCTTTCTGAGATTTGGTGTTTACAAGTTAAAAGCAGTTTATATATATATTTTCTAACACCCTAGAGAATAAAATGGCGGTTATTTCAATACTTTCTGTCACACCGTATTTGTTCTGCGTTCTTACAAGCTCTGTGTAGTGGTTTTTCACAGAGCAGCCCAGATCCTCCTCTTTTCGGGTCCCTCTCCGGCGCTCCAGGCCTCTCCCTCCTGCTGAGTGCCCCCTCAGCAAGGAGCGTGTTATGGGGGCACCCCAGCCACCCCCCCGCCACTCTCGCCTCATTGGCCCACTGACTTTGATTGTAGCGGGAGCCAATGGCACCCCGCTGCTGTCTCAGCCAATGAGGAGGGAGAGACCCGGACAGACAAGGCTCTCGTGCAACATCGCTGGATCGTGAGGGGGCTCAGGTAAGTATTAGGGGGGCTGCTGCACACAGAAGGTTTTTTTCTGTTTCAATATTTGTATAAAAGATTTTCACAGAACAAAAATAAAGAGATTCCAGTATTGATTTTGAACAATACGTAACTTCCACAATTCGAATTTCATACTTTATAAGAATAGAAAGTACACAGAAGGTTTTTTTATCTTAATGCGAAGAATGCATTAGGATAAGAAACCTTCTGACTTTAGAACCACTTTAACACAGGAGATCTCTTGCTTCGCACAGGCACCTTTTAGAGAGCACTTTGCATTTTTACAATTAGACCAGATGGATGATTTTGGGGAGGCAGGGCAATTTCATTGTGATCTCTACTTCGTCCAATCAGAGAACACTTTGCATACATTGAGAAAATGCAACTATGACCCTGAGGTGGGGATATTGTATTGATATGGAGATGTCCTTATGTTTTTTCTGGCCCCGATGAAGGTCGTGTTTTTTGGACCCTGAAAGGAGTTGGATACTTTTTTATGGTCCCCCCGACTTTTATTGGAATAAAGTCATATCTTGACTTCTTAGCAGAGGTGTGGTGCTTCAATTTAATTTTTGTTACATTACTATTCAAGCCAAGAAGAATGTGGAAATCCTCTGGAGTTTAGAAGCCATCTACCTGGAAATCAGATAATTTTACATCAACATCAATACTTTAAAATAGCCATACCAATAAGGTAACCTTATGGGACCAATGCTATTTTTCCTCAACTATGATCTATAAACGGCATCTTTGCATAGCTCCTGAAAGTGACGTAACACCGTATGTAGGGCTATGGAAATAGCATCTTCCGTAGACCTGTTGGCTATATTAGCAAATTGATATGGATCCAATGTACAAGATAAACTAACTTCTACTGTAGGACCAGTCTCCCCAGACCCTTTTTGCACTAGAATGATAAATAATGTAGAGTTACAAAACAGAGTCTCTGGGCATACCCCAGCTCAAGGTAGTACAATAATACACAGAGACTTAAAAATGAAAAAAAAAAAAAAAAAACACAAAAGCAGGTAAACCTAGAGTAAAACTAGAAAAAAAAAACCACCCTTGCTACTCATAGAACTCCAGAAAGACCCCCAAACTGTTAGGACTAGCATAATAAGATAATAAAGTGTCCTGAGGAAGGTATCCCCTCTCCACTACCCTATGGCCTGAGATTTCACGACAACCATTAGTCATGAAACCGTAAAATAATCAAATAAATATAAAAGGCAGGGGGCTATTTAAATACAGGACCACACATAGGCCGGTCTTTAAGGGAGACTGGTAGCAGCCTCCGAGTCATGTTGGTGGCGTCTGATTCCAACCAGATGTCCCACACTTTGTGAAATTTTTTTGGGAAGCCTCGGGACATATACGTCTCCCTGTTAGTGAATTCTGCCATACCCCTTTACACCTTCCAAATCCCCAGAGTAGGAGCAGATCCTGACTTCCATTGACCAATAATAGCTTTCTTAGCATAGAACAATAGTAGCCCCGACAATGTACGGACAGCTCTGGTGGGGGCCAAGGCCTCCTTTAGCCCATGGAGGCAGACATCCGCTTGTTGTGGGATAGGAATGGTAGTTAACCGTGTAATAAACTGGATAACCTTTGACCAGAAAGTTTGGAGGGATGGACAAGACCAGAACATATGAAAGTAATTAGTCGGCTCCGCCTGGCAATGCCAGAAATGTGGAGGGCAATTCGGATAGATCTTATGTAATCTGTGGGGTGTCAGATAAAACCGGTGGAGAATTTTGAACTGGATCAACTGATCTCTCAAAGATACAAGTTGAGTGAAGGGGACGGGGTGCTCCCACATGTCCTCCCAATCCTCTCCATCCAGCTCCAGCAGCTCCGCCAACCAGGAGCTCTTCTTCAATGTGTCCAGACTATGACGTACCGTCGATTGAAAGGCCTTATAAATAGATTTAGAGAGATTTCTCTAGAGAGTTGTCCCGAAGAAGCGACTCCATATAGCATTGTTGCATGTTCAGAGGAGAACTACCAACAGATATGGACCAAAAAACGCACATCACCAGCAGCCCAGATAGAGGGGTCTGGAATGGAGAAGACTTTCGGGAGAATCGGGTTAATCCAAAGGAGAGTATTGGGGGAATGACCAGCAGGTAGGGTTGCATGAGTCCAGGCCTGAATAACTGTTTTCATGGACAACAGCTAGCTTTAAAGTAGAACTGAAGGCAAAACATTTTTATTTTTATTTTGGATAGAGTGAGGAAGTGTTATAACCCCTGTACATTTTTCCTATCTGTATCCCATTGGTGGCTTTTCCACTCACATCTTGTCCCATAGCCACAACAGGAAGTGAGAGGAAATCCCTTCAAAGTAAGGAAATCCCTGGTTGTCACTGCTTGAAGAAAGGCATATCTTGAGGCACTGAGGCACTCCTAAGTTCAACAAACTATGGGACCCTTGGTTGCAGATTCCAGGTTGCATCCCATTGGCCTTATTGTCCTTGCAGCCATTACAGTGTTAACTGAATAGCTTGTTAAAATTTATTTTGGCATGGCCTGCGATGCTGTAGTGGCGGATATGGGTGGCACCAAAACACAGTGTTTAGGCACGTTTTTTGAGAAATTTGTTTATTTTAATACAGACTTAGCAGTAGTATGGCTCCCAGGTATACACTCCTTTGTGGTGTATAATGGGCAGAATAAGCTTTTCAAATTGTCAATCATTGTCAAGATAAGGATACTCTCTTTCTGAACTTCATGTTTTACTGATTCATGGCTTTGCTAATTGTATGCCTTTTATACAATTGCTGATTCTCAATTTGTCATTAATGTGGGAAAGTATGACAACTATTGTGCACTGTGAGGAGACCTATATTATTTTATATGGTTTTGTGGTTGTTTTTCACATTTTCTTTTTGTTGTTTGTTGTTTGTTGTTGAAACAATAAAACTTTCAATGAAAAGTAAATTTGACGGGGAAAAAAAAGAGCTAGTGTCCCCATTGGATGATTTCCCCTCTAATCCACTCAGAATTGTGGATTTTCTTTCACTTTCATTGATTACGATCACCAGGGCAAATGGGGAGGGTGAGTCTCCCTAAAGGGGGCACAACCAGCAGTAATAACCTGACTGGTGTTCTAATCCCTCTCCACTCCATCCAAAACCAAAGGATTCACCATCCAAAGAATCCATCTCACTTCATGTTCCTGAACAGCTGATGTCAGATGGGCGACTCGACCACCTAGCGATCCTGCTGCTGGTGACTGGTAGCAATTGCCAACACCAGGACCGCTAAGAGGCTGTCTGGTTGTCCCTTTGGAACTTCTACCTTGCTAGATGAAGTAGTGAGATGTTGCTCCTATCGCTAGCTACTGCAGTTTGGCAGAATTCAGGGGGAACCATTCCACTGGCACGTACAGGCATCCTCTTACGCTGCGTACACACGGGCGGACTTTTCAACCGGATTGGTCTGACGGACTTTTCGATGGACTTTCCAACGAACGGACTTGCTTACACATGATCAACCAAAGTCTGACAGATTCGTACGTGATGACGTACGACCAGACTAAAATGAGGAAGTTGATAGCCAGTAGCCAATAGCTGCCCCAGCGTCGTTTTTTGTCCGTCAGACTAGCATACAGACGAGCAGATTTTTCAACCGGACTTGAGTCCGTCGGAAAGATTTGAAACATGTTTTATTTCTAGGTCCGTCGAACTTTTGGGGAAAAAAAAAGTCAGCTGGAGCCCACACACGATCAAATTGTCCGACGGCGTCCGGTCCGCCGGACCAAGTCTGCCGGAAAGTCCGCTTGTGTGTACGCGGCATTAGAGATTCTGAGGCAGGTGTCAACCATCCGACATCGGCCTAAGCATATACCAACTAGAAGCTGACAGAAGCTGTGTATCTCTACTGTGTTTACAGTCATGAAGTTACTGCCCTGTGCTTGGTGTACTGTGTATTTTTTATTCCATACATTTGAAACGTGTGGCCTTAAAGTATATGTGTTTTTTTATTCTGGAAAGAATAGGTAAGCTTTAGAACCCTTGTCCGGTTTTTATTGCTGTCTATGCACTCGTTGGGGAGAATCAGCCTCGCTATTGTCCTATGACCAGGGCTTTTTTTCTCAGACAATAGGTGCAGGAACTCCCCCCTTCTGAGTCACTTCTTGTCTCCACCCCCTACCCACCTCTGAGCACCGTTCTTTGGTTTCATCCCCTACCCACCCACCTCCCAGTACTGCCCCTTTTACAGAACGCAGAGCCAAGTATAATTTTGTGGTGCTAGATAATTTGTATGTAATTTGTTAATGATGGCAAGAAAAGTAGCAAAATAGATCCCCCACAGCCAGCAGCAATAGACCCCCCCCCCAGCAACAATAGATTCAACCAGAAACAATAGACCTCCCACCAGCAACAATGGACCCCCACAACAAAATACCACCCCAGCAGCAACAACAGATTTCCCAGCAGTCAGCATCAATAGACTCTCCAGCAGCCAGCAAAAAAAGACCCCCTCCTCAGTCAATAGTAGATCTTTTCCAGCAATAATTGACCCCCAGCAACAAAAGATCCCCCACCAGCAACAATAGACCTCCACTCAAAAATAGATCCACTCCAGCAACATAAGATCTCCCAGCAGCCAGCATTAATAGATCCTCCAGCCCACCCCAGCACCCCTTGGCATTACATACATTCAGTGCTGGAGGTGCTGGAAATGTGTTCCCCCACGTTCCTGCTGAAAAAAAGCCCTGCTTATGACCATTGTCGCTGGTACAGAAAATGATGGGAAATCCAAACTTTCTATTTCACAAAGGATTTATTCATTTTTTTTTCTCAGCAAAATACAGTGAACTGATGTACAAACTAAAAATGTTTAAAAATAGAAAAAAATACAGCCATAGGGAGGAATGCGGAACAAAGCTCCCATTAGCTATGTCAAAGAGAAATACAAATACAAAAGTAAATAAAGTTTCCATTGCTTGACTTGCCAGGCTTCACAAGTTTGTTGCACAACTGCAGCAAGTCCGCATTGCATGACTCCACATCAACTTTCTGTCAAAAACCAGGCCGAGTCAGAAGTTCCGGTAAATCACATTTGTTTAATAATAAAAGTAAAAAGGACAAATGTAGTCAAAACATAGCCAAAGTTCAGTAACCGGAATGGATAGTCAGCCAAGCCAGAAGTCATGGATCAATGTGGTGGAACAGCAAGCAGGATCTGGAGCCAGAAGGAATGTCAGCAAAGCAAGTCTTCAACAGGAGCGCAGGAGATAGTTTCTGTTATGTTAACCAAGGCAAAGGCAGAGATCCTCTGGACTGGACGGCTTAAGTAGGCAGGACTGACGAGCAGGATATCATCAACAGCTGAGTAACTGGAGAGATGGGAGCTGGCAATTAGCCGACAGCTGAGCGGCCAGCTCAGAGAAGGAAGGGCGGAGCCCAGCCCTGACACTTTCTTTGTAAACATTCTGCAAGTCTGCTGCAAGTTCTGTTATGTTGTGCAATAGTCATCCCACCACAGGGGTCACTGTGGCTGAATTTTCATGCTGTAGACTTGTAGAGCTCTTGCTGTAGACTCACTATTGCAACTTTGCCTCTGCTAGAGACTTGCCAGGCAAATTTGCTACAAATTGGAAAAGCGTGAACTAGAACTTGTGCTTCAAGTGCTCTACAAGTTTACACCTTGCCAGTGAAAATGTGCAGCAAGTTAACAAGCCTTACAATTCAACACTTTGCTATCTGGGTATGCCCATAGGATAACCTGGATTTTGGACTGTCTATGCAGTTGGAGTGCAATCAAAAATGGATCCCACTGCATCTGGTGTAAATGGGCCCTAAAACTAGTCAGCTGGTTGGGGTAGGAGTGCTGTGACCTCCGTAGAGGTAATGTGTTATCCTTGCTATCTGGGACCATGTGGATGGTAGAGGGGAGCTCGTCAACTGGCAGTTCATTGGAGCAATAGAAGCATGACAGATGAAGACAGTAAAAAAAGAGAGAAGTAAAGATAGAGAAGGGAGGGAACATACTGTAAGGGGAGGGATCCAGGAGTAGTAGTTAAAAAGTAAGGGACAGGTGCGGGGAGTCCCGTGAGGCCAAGCTAACAGCAGTATCCCCAGTTGGGGATGGTGTTTTTTTGGGGGGAGGGGCAAACAAACAACCACCCTCCTCCGAGCGGCACCCACCCCCCCCCCCCCCGATGTTTGCCGGTCGGTCCGGCACTTACCCCATTGGCAGCGGGTGGCAGGCAGCGTGGTGCAGCGGCTCTGTGTCCTCTCCTCCATGGCGGCTTCCAGCTACTCCCCTCCTCCTCTTAGGCACACATGGATCAGCATTCATCTGGTCCCTGCTGAACCAGCTGAATTTTGGTCTGTCTATGGCCAGCTTTAGAAAGTTGTCACTGTAGCCACTCTGCCCTAAGCCATGGCATGGGTGGTTAGAACACTTTAGGAGGTTTCCCTGGTGGAGGACTTCCTCTCACCTCCCATTCTTATGACCACTTATAAAGTTTGCATCTCCCCCTCCAAATGTTCGCTCAACGATCTCGCCCGAGAAAACGCTTACAAACTAGATTTAATGACCAACTTCTGTCGAACAAGCAGTTCGGAAAACTTTTGCAGTCATTGTTCATTGTATTCTGACAGCACTGGATCCCACCGTCAGAATACATTGTTACAGTGGGGGGGGGGGGGGGTTTCCTTCATCCATCTCATTTTTGGGAATGGAGGAATCTGTTAGTCGGACTGAATGAAAAAAAAACAAAAAAAAAAACTATATGCATGGCCAGCTTAAAGGGGGGTTCTAAAGGCTGAAAGTTTTTTACCTTAATGCATGAAGGTAAAAAAAAAAAAACCTGTGTGCAGCGCCCCCCCCTCCAGCCCCCCCCCCCAATCCTTATCTGAACTCCCTCCGATCCAGCGATGTTCACAATAGCCTCGGCTGTCCTAGGACTCTCCCTCCTTATTGGCTGAGACAGCAGCTGGAGCCCATTGGCTCCCACTGCTGTCAATCACAGCCAGTGAGCCAATATGGAGAAAGTGGGGGGAGGGGGGAAAGCCGCGGCTCTATGTGTCTTATGGAGGCATAGAGCATCAGTGCCCCCAGGGCAAGCGGCTTTCTCTGGGGGCACTGCTTGAGGAAGAGCTGGGAGGGGACCCGAAAAGAAGAGCCTCAGAGCTGCTCTGTGCAAAACCATCACCACACCTCCTAACTTCTTGAGATGGGAACGAGGGACACCTATTAGCAAAAGTATGTAGGCATAGGACACAGCCCCCTGCCACGCCCCCTTAAAGGAGAATTATACAAAAAAAGATTAGTTAAACCACTACTATTCCTTTATATTGGCTTTTGAAATGTACAAATGCAGCAATTTGGAAATTGGATGAAAGGTTTAGCACTGGGAAACACTTTTTGAAACACAAAAAAATGCATTTTATATACAACTATATAGCATAGACTAAAATGAGGGACAAATGAGCAGGAAAGAGGGACAGAGGGACTTTGTTCCAAATCAGGGACAGTCCCACAAAATCAGGGACAGTTGGGAGCTTTGCATTACACAGAGCAGATAAGTATAACATGTTCGTTTTATTTTTAAACGATGCTTTACTACCACTTTAAGATGGGATCCATAGAAAGTACAGGCCGGCAACTCGACAGATTCTGTATAGAAAATATTGATTAGAGCATTACAGCAATAACATCATCCAAAAACTGACGCGTTTCGGCCTTAGGCCTTCATCAAAAGCAAGATGGGATATCTATTTTCTTTAGAGAGATTTCCTTTCTACTTCCTGCTTTGTCTCTGGGACAGGAAGTGTAGGGAAATCTCCCTGACGGGGCGCAGGCAGAAAAAAAAAAAACCTGATAGAAGTCTTAACATTATCTGAAAGCCAAAAAAAAAAAATTGGATTTTAATAGACTTTACATTTTGGCTACAATTTATCAAATTATAGCAGGAAGTCTTTCACAATTTACAGAGTTTCCAGGTCTTAGTCCATCCTAACAATAGTCCGCTGAGAAACTCCCAATTGTGAGAGGGTGATAAAGAAGATTTTTGAGTGTGTTTTTTGCGCCTTATTTCCATTTTTTCCATTTTATACCATTTTTCTTTTGAAGATAAAATACAGCTTCCAGCCAGGCTGCAGCTCCAGATCTGCACTGCATTACTTTGAAGGTATTAACTGCGAACATGAATAATATTCTCAGCATACTAATGTTTGGGGGGGTTACTCCAAGCCAGGCATGCTGTCTCTGGTGATTTTTCTGTGTCTGTACAATGTACTATTATAAATACACTGCGGTCTTGCAGTAGAATTCTGTGTGTCTGCAGTTAATCATTAAACAAGCCAATTTTTTTTATTTTTTTTTCCCATACATAATTTTAACATTTTTCCCATCTTTATTTTCCTGGCGTTTGCACCTACTTTTTAAACAACAGAACACAACTGTTTTTCCTAAAGAGAATTTAAAAAAAAAAAAATATTGTTGCAAATTTTAAATCCTTGATCTCATTTTGGCATGACTTGTCTCTGTAATTTGCGGGAGTTGTGGAGTGAATAGGGGGGGGGGTTCAATTTGATTTATGCAATGTGGGATTTCAGGTTAAAGGATATGTACAGGTTTGTTTTAAAAAAAACAAAACAAAATAAAAACAAACATGTCATACTTACCTCCTCTGTGCAGTTTGTTTTGCACAGAGTGGCCCCCGATCCTCCTCTTCTGGGGTCCCTCAGTGGCACTCCTGGCTCCTCCTCTTCTCCAGTGCTCCGTTGGAGAGCCGCTCTCCCTCTGGGCACTCGTGCGGGCGCGCTCCCCGTGTCCTGATGCAGGACTCGGCCCCGCCCCCCCCGGCTCCCGCGTCATTGGATATGATTGACAGCAGCAGGAGCCGTAGACGTTAACAGGGTTCGGCACTAGTACTAATTAGCACTGGTAGGCGTCTTGGTACTAGTGCCAAGCCCTGTTAACGTCTATGATCGCACTAGCATTTGATCTTCACTCCTTGCTATCTCTAGTGATTTTTTTAACTTGGTTCATTCTTATTTAAATAAGGATTAATGAACAGTTTTTTAAATCCTTCTTTTTATGTTGAGGAAAATGGGGAAACGGACTTCTTCCTTTCTACTGGTAATATCATGGACTGGGGGGTGGCTACCCGTGGAGGGAGACTTTCACTTTGTTTATTGATAATCAACTTTTGTTCTGTTATATAGACAGGACTTTTTCCTTTTTATTTTCTTCTTATGCCCCGTACACACGGTCGGATTTTCCGACGGAAAATGTGTGATAGGACCTTGTTGTCGGAAATTCCGACCGTGTGTGGGCTCCATCACACATTTTCCATCAGATTTTCCAACACACAAAGTTTGAGAGCAGGATATAAAATTTTCCGACAACAAAATCCGTTGTCGGAAATTCCGATCGTGTGTACACAAATCCGACGGACAAAGTGCCACGCATGCTCAGAATAAATAAAGAGATGAAAGCTATTGGCCACTGCCCCGTTTATAGTCCCGACGTACGTGTTTTACGTCACCGCGTTCAGAACAATCGGATTTTCCGACAACTTTTGTCCTCATCTAGGTTTAGGACTTTAACTTTTAGGCATTTCCTTTTTTGCCAATAGATAGAGACAATTACCCAGTTTGGATATGGTTTAACTATCTTCCAAATGCGATTTTCAGTGTTCCGCTTATTATAGGGCATCTGCCCTATTTTAAAATGGCGGATCTTGCATAAGGGGCACTGGGAGCTCAGAGCTGGGCGTTACTGTGTCTGTTGTAGACTATTTATGGCGGTGAATCAGCACGCCGCCCCGTGCCCCAGGACGACGTCATCTGTGACGAAACGGCGCAGGGAGGAGCGGCGTGCTGACGTCACCGAGTTAACGCAAAGTCCCCGGAAGCAACGGGCAGCTATTGAGAGCCGGCCGGCTCGACCATTTTTTTGACACGCTATTTATATCTACAGCAACTGTAAGTGCAATCTCGTCTTTTAAGCTAATAAACGTTTTAAGGATTTACACTATGGAAGCATTTTTATCCTGACATGGGGACTAACGGACCGTTGGCATACACTGGGGAGATCCAGTGAGGAGGAATCTGGGATACTTGCTGCTAAGCACAGAGACCCGGGGCTGGGGAACAAGCCACAGGCATTTTTTGATCTCCCTAACAAGAGATCTATCCAGCCGGTAAGCGGCAGGGATTTTACAGGTGGAGGACCGTTCCTATCTTACCCTCTCACTTCTTCTTGGGTGTCTTGGTCATATGTCACCGTGGATGAATCTGTTGAAGAATCACACATAGATTGTTGCTCTGAGATTTGGTGCTGAAGAACATTCTTTCTTCAGAGACACTTAAAGTGGAGTTCCACCCACTTTTACAACTCTTCAGCATCCCTCACTAAACTGTGCACTGTAAACGAATTGGATATTTTTAAATTTTTTTTTTCTCAGCACTTACTGTATATCTGCTGTATTCATTTTTCACTTCCTCCTCCCTGGCCGCGGCCCATCGCATTATTTCCTGTTTGCAATGCCTTCTGGGAAGGGGCGGCAACTTCCTCTGACACTGCCGTTGCTATGGAAACCTGACCTGAACCCTATCACACTGCTTGTGCTGCACTGAGCATGTGCGAGATCTGCAAGGATGAGATCCAGGAAGAAATACAGTCTGGCTTCAGATGCCCACACTTAAGATGGCCGCGGCCTGCTGGAAGTTTATAGAATAACAAACTACTGCTATAAACTAACAAAACAGACCTTAGTTTACAGACTAACTTTACTAGAATACAATAAGCTTGTGTATTATAGGGGTATTTTTATTTAAAAAGTATAATTTCGGCCGGAACACCACTTTAAGAATAAATTGGACACTCAGGGGGTTTATAGCCCTTTTTCATCCATATGCATGTTTCAATGTTTTTTTTAGTCACAATATCAAACTTTATTTAATCTAGCACAGCTTATTTTTAATGTAAGATTATGCAAAGTGCTTGCCCAGGGTGGAGTTCTCCTTTTTTAATTCTGCTCATGCAATGACAATAATGGAAAATCTATAGGCACCTATATTAATGTAATTTTTTTTTTTTCCCCAATAATTAGCTTGCATTTTTTTTTCTCCTAGCGGGGTTCTGTTCTATGTCTTTTTTTTTCATACAAACAATGCTTAGCAGCCTTCATTATTAGCTCTGCCTGTATATTACTTTCTCCAAAAAAAAAGAAAATCTTTTATTTGCTTAGCGCTGAAGGTCACTGGTCACCTGACAGAGCCTGTTAATTGGGAGAACACACATAACAGGCTCTTGTACACAGTCCCCCCCCCCCCCATCCCTCCCTCCCCTTGTACATTGACTTGCCATGGTATCATCTGCGAGGGTGACAGCAAAAAAAAAAAAAAAAAGATCGTTTCTACCCAGCCATGCAGGTAGGAGAATTGGAAATATCTGAAGGCATTTTAATTTCTTCTTGAAAATGTGATTTGTGTATTTCCCACCAGAGACCTCCTTCCCCTCTCTGCTCCTAAACTGACTGCATTGCAGACGAAAGCAGAGACAGCTTGGAGCGCAGCGAGGGTTGCGATAGTGTTAATGAGCAGTTGTTAATGTGTTTTTTTTTTTTTCTTTCTTTTCTTCCTTTGCCTCATTTTAGACTAGATTATGTATTCGTTAGCACAACGGGGCAAGTAATTGCATCTCATTTCTTGTTCCAGTCTCTTTTATGTGGGCTCGTTATATGGGCTATGCTAATTTTTAATGATCTAGTTATGTGACAGCAGGTAGGCATGTTATTCCTGAATATCCCATGTGTGATCCTCAGGGGGGAGTTTGATATTGCAAAATGACACAATTTATCTACCGCCGCAAAAAAAGTTGATCAATATTAATTTTACGCCTTTCAGCTGCATTGTGAGGGAAGGCTCGGGGCGAGCGCGGACTCTGTCATCAGACATCCGACATCCGTGTGCCTTTCCAACACAGGTGCAGCTGATATCTAAAATACACAGAATTTAATTACAGAGTGTTGGGCTTCCAAGGAAAATAAGGTGGTTCTTTATGTAAAAGTGCTGCAAGGCTCCCCCGTTGGGGGGGGGGGTTGTGCGTTTTGCTTTTTGAGCAGATTTGCATCAAAAGGTCAATGAACACTGTGCGTTTCTCCTGCAGGGGCCCTACAGCGCCTTAAAAATATTCATACCCCTTGAAATGTTGCACATGTTGTGATGTTACAACCAAATACGTAAATGTATTTTATTGGGATTTTATGTGATAGATCAACACAAAGTGTCACATAATTGTGAAGTGGAAGGAAAATGATAAATGGTTTTCAAAATGATTTACAAATAAATATGTGAAAAGTGTGGGGTACATTTGTATGGCGCCCCCCCGGAGTCAATACTTTGTAGAACCCCCTTTCACTGCAATTACAGCTGCAAGTCTTTTTGGGGATGTCTCTACCAGCTTTGCACATCTAGAGAGGGACATTTTTGCCCATTCTTCTTTGGCAAATATCTCAAGCTCTGTCAGATTGGATGGACAGCGTCTGTGAACAGCAATTTTCAAGTCTTCTTGCCACAGATTCTCAATTGGATTTAGGTCTGGACTGTGACTGGGCCATTCTAACACATGAATATGCTTTGATGTAAACCATTCCATTGTAGCTCTGGCTGTATGTTTAGGGACCTTGTCCTGCTGGAAGGTGAACCTCCTCCCCAGTCTCAAGTCTTTTGCAGACCCTAACAGGTTTTCTTCTAAGATTGCCCTGTATTTGGCTCCATCCATCTTCCCATCAACTCTGACCGGCTTCCCTGTCCCTGCTGAAGAAAAGCATCCCCACAACATGATGCTGCCACCACCATGTTTCACGGTGGGGATGGTGTGTTCAGGGTGATGTGCAGTGTTAGTTTTCCCCCACACATAGCATTTTGCTTTTAGGCCAAAAAGTTCAATGTTGGTCTCATCTGACCAGAGCACCTTCTTCCACATGTTTGCTGTGTCCTCCACATGGCTTCTCACAAACTGCAAACAGGACTTCTTATGGCTTCTTCTTGTCACTCTTCCATAAAGGTCAGATTTGTGGAGAACACGACTAATAGTTGTCCTGTGGACAGATTCTTCCACCTGAGCAGCTCCTCCAGAGTTACCATGGACCTCTTGGCTGCTTCTCTGATGAATGCTCTCCTTGCCCGGCCGGTCAGTTTAGGTGGACGGCCATGTCTTGGTAGGTTTGCAGTTGTGCCATACTCTTCCCATTTTCAGATGTAGGATTGAACAGAGCTCAGTGAGATGTTCAAAGCTTGGAATATTTTTTTATAACCTAACCCTGCTTTAAACTTCTCTACAACTTTATCCCTGACCTGTTTGGTGTGTTCCTTGGCCTTCATGATACTGTTTGTCCACTAAGGTTCTCTAACAAACCTCTGAGGGCTTCACAGAACAGCCATATTTATATATAAATATATTATATTTATATTTCACACACAGGTGGACTCTATTTACTAATTAGGTGACATCTGAAGGCATTTGATTCCAGTAGATTTTAGTTAGGGGTATCAGAGTAAAAGGGGGCTGAATACAAATGCACGCTACAATTTTCACATATTTATTTGTAAAAAGTTTTGAAAAGCATTTATCATTTTCCTTCCACTTCACAATTATGTGCCACTTTGTGTTGGTCTATCACATAAAATCCCAATAAAATACATTTACGTTTTTGGTTGTAACATGACAAAATGTGGAAAATTTAGGGGTATGAATACTTTTTCAAGGCACTGTAGGTATAAAGGTCTGTCAAATGATTGCCTTTCATTTTGTAGTACCTGGCCCAATTTTGTTGCTACGTTTTTGCAGTTTGTAAAATTTTAACATGGAAACTTGGTGTTTTGGAAAGTTGGGGGTGGGTGGGAAAAAAAATGATGAGAATAGAGAAAAGGTGCCACAATGAGAAAAGTCTCCTTTGTGGGGAAAAAATAATTACAGCGGGTTTAAGGCCTGATTCACACCTATGCATTTTGTTAGTGCTTTTTGCATTTTGCAGATTTGCACTACAGTCCATTTAACATGGTTTCCTATGGAACACATTCTGTATTGCAAATCTGCAAAATGCCAAACGCACTAAAAATGCAATAGGTGTGAATCAGGGCTAAGGCCTTGTACATTCCTAGCCTTTCCACCCACACAGCGCATGCAAGAACAGAGCAGTAAAGCTCCTATTGCATTGTGGGAGCTATAGTAATCCTGGCTCAGACCTAGTGAAGAGGAACAACAGATACCTAGAGCAGTTGTCTCCAAACTGTGGCCCACAAGCCAGATGACCCTTTAATGTTTTTTTTTTTTTTTTTGGGCCCATGGGTCTTCCGACTGATACAAGGCACAATTCCACCAACTATGAGACACTATTCCCCCAACCGACACACTATTCCCCCAACCGACACCAATGGTGAGACACTATTCCCCCAACCGACACCAATGGTGAGACACTATTCCCCCAACCGACACCAATGGTGAGACACTATTCCCCCAACCGACACCAATGGTGAGACACTATTCCCCCAACCGACACCAATGGTGAGACACTATTCCACCAACCGACACCAATGGTGAGACACTATTCCCCCAACCGACACCAATGGTGAGACATTATTCCACCAACCGACACCAATGGTGAGACACTATGCCACCAACCGACACCAATGGTGAGACACTATTCCCCCAACCGACACCAATGGTGAGACACTATTCCCCCAACCGACACCAATGGTGAGACACTATTCCCCCAACCGACACCAATGGTGAGACACTATTCCACCAAACGACACCAATGGTGAGACACTATTCCACCAACCGACACCAATGGTGAGACACTATTCCACCAACCGACACCAATGGTGAGACACTATTCCCCTAACCGACACCAATGGTGAGACACTATTCCACCAACTGACACCGATGGTGAGACACTATTCCCCCAACCGACACCGATGGTGAGACACTATTCCCCCAACCGACACCAATGGTGAGAAACTATTCCACCAACCGACACCAATGGTGAGACACTATGCCCCCAACCGACACCAATGGTGAGACACTATGCCCCCAACCGACACCAATGGTGAGACACTATTCCACCAACCGACACACTATTCCACCAACCGACACCAATGGTGAGACACTATTCCCCCAACCGACACCAATGGTGAGACACTATTCCACCAACCGACACCAATGGTGAGACACTATTCCCCCAACCGACACCAATGGTGAGACACTATTCCACCAACTGACACCAATGGTGAGACACTATTCCCCCAACCGACACCAATGGTGAGACACTATTCCACTAACCGACACCAATGGTGAGACACTATTCCCCCAACCGACACCAATGGTGAGAAACTATTCCACCAACCGACACCAATGGTGAGACACTATGCCCCCAACCGACACCAATGGTGAGACACTATGCCCCCAACCGACACCGATGGTGAGACACTATTCCCCCAACCGACACCAATGGTGAGAAACTATTCCACCAACCGACACCAATGGTGAGACACTATGCCCCCAACCGACACCAATGGTGAGACACTATGCCCCCAACCGACACCAATGGTGAGACACTATTCCACCAACCGACACACTATTCCACCAACCGACACCAATGGTGAGACACTATTCCCCCAACCGACACCAATGGTGAGACACTATTCCACCAACCGACACCAATGGTGAGACACTATTCCCCCAACCGACACCAATGGTGAGACACTATTCCACCAACTGACACCAATGGTGAGACACTATTCCACCAACCGACACCAATGGTGAGACACTATTCCACTAACCGACACCAATGGTGAGACACTATTCCCCCAACCGACACCAATGGTGAGACACTATTCCACCAACTGACACCAATGGTGAGACACTATTCCCCCAACCGACACCAATGGTGAGACACTATTCCACCAACCGACACCAATGGTGAGACACTATTCCTTTCACTGACACCAACAGTTGGGCATAGTTCCTCCCCACAACAATAGGGTATTATTTCTTCCACTGGCACCATTCCTTCCAGTGATGCCAACAATTTATTTCAGGTACTTGTATAGTGCTGTCAACTTACACAGCGCTTTACATATACATTGTACATTCACGTCAGTCCCTACCCTCAAGGAGCTTACAATCTAAGGTCTCCGACTCACAATCATACACATACTAGGGGCCAATTTAGACAGGATCCAATTAACCTACCAGCATGTCTTTGGAGTGTGGAAGGAGTACCCGGAGGAAACCCACACAGACACAGGGAGGGCAAACTCCAGGCAGGTAGTGTCCTGGGTGGGATTCGAACCAGTGACTCTTTTTTTGCTGCTAGGCGGAAGTGCTAACCACTACACCGCTGTGTTAGTTATTTATACAGCTGGGTACAGTAGTACATCTGCAGGGTCTCAGAGTGCGTGTGTGTGGTTGTATCTCCATGGTCATGGCAGGCAGGCCATAGATGATGCTATTTTCTTTCCTGCAACCTCCTGCAACCTGTGGCTGAAATCACTCGATTTCCCCCATCAACAGTCAGTGTTGATGAGGGAATCCCTCCTGCGGAACTATTGTGTTCTGCCAGCAGGGGGAGGCGCAGGGAGCTGCCCTAGCTGGGAGAACACCGTGATTCTTGCTAGGGTGGATAAAAATATTAAAAAAAAAAAAAAAAGTTTTTTTGTTTGTTTTTTATTTAATTTTTTTTTTTTAAATCAAAATTATTTTAATAAAATGCTTTGGGAGTAAAAATCTAAAGATAGTTTTCTATTTAAAGAGGAACTGCAGTCTGCTGACATAGTTTGTAATAAAAACATCTTTGCCATTCTGAAGCTTCCCTCCAACCACTGTGCATATTATTTTATATACACTGCGATTCTGTACTTATCCAAATATGCTGCAGAAATCTCCCTCCACTGAGTCTCGCGGCATCCATTTTAACTGTGGGCAGCTGAAGCTGCCGCCTGTTCACTTCCTGGATTTACACAGAGGCACACCTCCAGCTCTGCAGCTCTCATTGGCCCTCTTGCGACTCACCCCCCCTTCTTGGCAAACTCTCATGAGAGTGAGAGAGAGAGCTGTACATGTCATAAGCCTAGGCCACACCTCCCAACATTTTGAGATGGGAATGAGGGAAACCTACTGGCAAATGTATGTAGGCATTGGACACACCCCCTGACACACCCCCTTAAAGGCGAATTAACCAAAAAATGGGTAATTAAATCAACAAGGGCTTTTTTTTGTACCACTACTATTGCTTTATAATGGCTTTTAAAATTGACAAATGCAACAATTTAGAATTTGGATGAAAGGTTTAGCACTGGGAAACACTTTTTGAAAGATAAAAAGTGCATTTTATATACAACTCTATAGATCAGACCAAAATGAGGGATAAATGAGGAGGAAAGAGGGACAGAGGGACATTGCTCCAAATCAGGGACAGTCCCTCGAAATCAGGGACAGTCCCTTGAAATCAGGGACAGTTGGGAGCTATGCTAGGCTAATGACCAGACAAGAAGCAGGAAGTGGGCTGTATAAGGGATTTACTGGCAGGAAGAAAATGTTTCACTATCCAAAGTTAAAACAACAAGGGCAGAAGATTTAATAGATTGAAAGATGAAAAAATGACGGAAGTTACACTTTACGATACATTAATCATTTTTTTTTATTCAGCATGAAATGGAGCTTAGTTATGTAGCATGAGGCTGTATATTGTGCAATATTTACATTTTTGGTAAACACATTCAATAAATCCAAGCTCTGCAAGCTGAGATAACATGCACTGCATTGATGCATTCACACAGTAACCATGAGATAAAATAAAGTTCAGGAATATTCCTTTATCCCATTGTTTTGCAAATCTATGTACACTACAAACTGTGTGATTGAATCACTTCTGATATCGCTATTTTACTAACCTGACCGCTTATTATTCTTAATAGGAAACCTTCATTTTGTTTGCAAATATTAAATGTTCTAACTACCAGCAGGAATAAGTCCTTACATTTAAAGAGCACCTGTCATTTCAGATCCATCATCCATCCAATCACCTGCTGCCGCCCCGTCCCTCCCCTTGTTGTGTCCCTGCCGCATCACCAGCTGTCCCATTAAAGTGAATGGGACTGTCAGTGAGCCAACAGCGGGTCAGAGGAGGAGCCAACAGCGGGTCAGAGGAGGAGCCAACAGCGGGTCAGAGGAGGAGCCAACAGCGGGTCAGGGGAGGAGCCGCTGCGGGACAGAGATAACAGTTGCTCTTTAAAAATTATGATTTAATTGTGATTTAAATCTTCTTGATTTAAATCAAATCCACCCTAGGGTATAGCCACTGGCAATAATCTCATGCAAAAATCTGACGTACCATTTGTACCCAACTCGATCAATGGATTGCATACCTCCCAACATTTTGAGATTGAATGAGGGACATCTACTAACAAATGTATGTAGGCATAGGACACGCCCCCTGCCACACCCCCTTAAAGGAGAATTAACCCATAAAAAAAAGGTTAATTAAATCCACAAGTGCTTTTTTTAACCACTACTATTCCTTTATATTGGCATTTAAAATGTACAAATAGAGTTGGGAACGAGGGGCACCTATTATCAAAAGTATGTAGGCATAGGACACACCTCCTGCCACGCCCCCTTAAAGGAGAATTATACAAAAAAAAAGATTAGTTAAACCACTACTATTCCTTTTATATTGGCTTTTGAAATGTACAAATGCAGCAATTTAGAAATCAGATGAAAGGTTTAGCACTGGGAAAACACTTTTTGAAAGATAAAAAGTGCATTTTATATACAACTATAGAGATCAGACCAAATCAGGAGGAACGAGGGACAGAAGGGCATTGCTCCAAGTCAGGGACAGTCCCTCGAAATCAGGGACAGTCCCTCGAAATCAGGGACAGTCCCTCGAAATCAGGGACAGTTGGGAGATATGGGATTGTCTTGGATACAATCAGCCTGCCCATAGATTGTTCGATTCTCGGCTGGTCCCTGCTGAACTGGCTGAGGATTCGAACATCTATGGCCATCTTAAAGCAGACAAGCACAATTGGATATGCTGGCTCTATACAAGCAGACTTGTTTATTTCCTTCACTTTGATTCGTTCGTTTATTCTTCTGAATACCTGGGAGGTGAGACATTTGCCATCGGAGTCAGTGTGACATGTGGGGGCTGCTGGATAAAGGCTGCCAAAACCCGGACAGGACGTCACAAACACGCGCACTGCGGCTGGAACGGGCTGTTCTACCGACTTTATTTTCTTTTATACATGGCAATTATTTCCATACAATTGGGCACCTGTTGAGCATTTCATTGCAGGCTTTTCTCCTGGCTGGAAGAGATTTGTAGGTGGAAGCTAGGAGGACAACCTGGTCTTCTATTGGCTGTGTTCGCGTTCCATTGTGTTTCGAAGTCTTAGAGGCTCTTAAAATATCACCGTTGCGTACAAACAAGCGTCAGTGGAGGACAAAGCCAATCGATTCTCCGGGAACAAATGTAACCATGGATAATAAAGTGGAGGGAAGAAAATGCTGTTGCCTTCAACATCCACTTATGCCGCGTACACACGATCGGAAATGCCGCCAGCAGAACTCCGATGAGAGCTTTTCTGTTGGGAAAACGCGACCGTGCGTATGGCTCCATCGGTCTTTTGCTGGCGGAATTACAGCCAGCAAAAGATTGAGAGCAGGCTCTCTATTTTTCGGTCGGAAAAAGTTCCTATCCGAAAATGCGTTCGTCTGTATGCAATTCGGACGCGCAAAATCCCTACGCATGCTCGGAAACATTGAACGTAATTTTCTCGGCTCATCGTAGTGTTGTACGTCACACCGCGTTCTTGGCGGTCGAAAGTTCAGAGAACTTTTGTGTGACCGTGTGTATGGAAGCCAAGCTTGAGCGGAATCTCGTCCAAAAACCATCCAAGTTTTTTCTGACGGAAATTCCGATCGTGTGTACGCGGCATAAGGGTTCATCCGTCATTTCTCTATTGAAGGGTAGAGATGTGATGGCTTGCTGTGCTTAGCCCTGGACCTGGGAGGAAGGGTACACCCGGGTTGTCCACAGAAACCAATAGGAGAGGCTAGAACCTGGCTGGGGCAAAGCGGTAAGGGGGTGCTGATCCGTGCGGTCCTGACAGGTGAGGAAAAATAAGAGAATACTGGGACAGGTGTCTACTCTCTAATTTATAGCTATGTGGTCCTATCAGGTTGTGGAGGCGGAGTCACAACCCAACGTGTATGCTGCCATGAAGATGCGACAGGAAATACTTTTTTTTTTTTTTTTTAATAGGCAGTTTAATTAATTTTATTTTTAATTCTTCTAGGTTTGATACCGCCTACCGTGGATGAAGATTCTTAAATAATCTTGTGGCAATACAGCTCAAATATGGAGACAACAAATGGTATGAGAAATTCGTTTTTTTGTTTATAAAAGGAATGTTGTCGTAATGAAAAAATGTACATAGAAAATGTAGTTCATTGCAAGAAAATGGGGTTAAAGCTGAACTCCAGGCAAATGGCAAAATACACAAATAAAATACACAAGTGAAACACCGTACATATGAGGCATGTTTTACGTGCCAAAGGATTTGCATTTGTGTCCAGTATTCTTGAGATTTAAGGATTGTTCATTTTAGGGGTTGAGGGGCAGCATTTTTACCCCCCTCCTAAGCTGCTACCCCTTTAGCTGCAGAGGCAGCAGATGGGGTTGTACACATGCCCTGGGTGCAATTTTTTTTTTTTAAATTAATTAATTTATTTTTGAGACAGAGCTTTTTTTTGGTGGTATACACTTTAATCACTAATGTGTTTATTTATATTTTGCTATATAAACAAAAAAAGATCAAGAATTTTGAGAAACGTTTTTTATAGTTTCTGTTATAAAATTTTGCAAATAGGTAATTTTTCTTCTTCACTGATGAGGCTGCACTGATGTGTGATGATGAAGCTGCACTGATGGGCATCAATGAGACTGCACTGATGGGCGCTAATGAGACTGCACTGATGGGCGCTGATGAGGCTGCACTGATGGGCGCTGATGAGGCTGCGCTGATTGCCATTAATGAGGCTGCACTGATGTTTGCTGATGAGGATGCACTGATGTTTGCTGATGAGGCTGCACTGATGGCCATTAATGAGGCTGCACTGATGGGCATTAATGAGGCTGCACTGATGTACACTGATGGGGCTGCACTGATAGTCAGGGCACTGATGACGAGTGCCCTGATTATCAGTGTAAACAATGTACTGTCAGCCTTGCTGGTTATCGGCTCCCCTTACCTCACACAGAGACAGGAAAGGACTGCTGATCACATGGTAAAGAGCCGCTGTGATTGGCCCTTTACCGCGATCTGTGATCAGCTGTGTCCACAGGACACAGCTGCCACAGAGCGCTCCCCAGGGGGCGCACGTAAGGCGTGGTTCTGGGAGGACGTCCATGGATGCCCTTGCAGAACTGGAGAGCTGCGCTGTAGCGTCTTTTGGTTATGGCACGGGTGGGAAGGGGTTAATGCTTTCCAGACATCTCCATCTCAAATGTGCTGTAAATGCCATAGGGGGTGATGGTGGTGCATTTACATTGACTAGAATGGAGACGTCTGGGGAGCAGTAAAGCCACGCAAGACGTTGGCACGACGCAACGTGAAACGATGCAAACTCGGCCATGTGAACAATGCTGTCCACTGCAATGCACCTAATTGACATCGATTGATGTCAATTGACAGCGTTGACACGTGTTTGTGAGGCTTCAAAAATGCAGATGAAACACGTGCTTTTGATGCTTGTGTGAACTTGGCTTTAGCAGCAGCAGACTGATGAGCTCATTTCTCTGTCACTCTGCTCTCTTCCCCTATCACCATAAGGGCTCTTTCACACGGACATGCCCGTGTACGGAGCCCGCTCTGCTTAGCGGGGGATTGCTCCGTCGATCCCCGCTGAGCAGGCAGATGACAGGTCCATCGCTGCACACTGTGCAGCGATAGACCTGTCAGAACGTCGCTCTCCTCTATGGGGGATTGGATGAAGACAGACCATAGAGTCCGTCGTCATCCGATCCGCGGCCGGATGGAAAAGTAGGTTTTTTTCCGTTACATTTTTTCGGATCGGAGCAGGTCGGATGTCAGCGGACATGTCACCGCTGACATCCGACGGTCCATAGAGGTCTATGGAGCGTCCGTTCAGGTCCGCCTGAAAAACTGACAGGCGGACCTAAACGGATCGTTCGTGTTAAAGGGGCCTAACATTCTTCTTTTTTAGAATAACCAACAGAACAAGGTTCTATTCAACATGTTTTGCACTTGGTACAGCACTTTTTCAAAGAATCCTTCAAGAAAGCGCTGTGCCTAGCGCAAAATATGTCAGACTAGCACTTGTTCCTGCTAGCTATTTTAATAAAGAAAGAATATTATTTTGCATTTTGATTAGGGTTGCACCAATACTGATACTAGTTACGGTGCCGATACCAAGCATTTGCACAAGTACAAATGCTCCGATGCCTAATCCGATATCTGAGCAGTCAGAGATGATCGGTGCAGCGGTGGGGGGAGTTACAAGCACCGATCTCTCTGTATAGATTTCAATAAAGCCTGATAGTCACTTCTCCTCCTCTCCCCCCCCCCCCCCTCCTCCCCCTGTGGCTTTCAGCTGCTTTATTGAAATCAATACTGGGAGATCGGTGCTTGTAACGCCCCAATCGCCGCACCGATCATCCCTGACTGTCCCCTGTGTCCTTCTCCGTTTCCTCCTTTGTGCTCCTCCGCCTCTTCTGTCCTCCTCCAGTCTCCCTCCACTTCCCCTCCGTGTCTTTCTGTGCTCCTCCTCCGCTTCCCCTCTGTGTCTTCCTGTGCTCCTCCTCCGCTTCCCCTCCGTGTCTTCCTGTGCTCCTCCTCCGCTTCCCCTCTGTGTCTTCCTGTGCTCCTCCTCCGCTTCCCCTCCGTGCCTTCCTGTGCTCCTCCTCCGCTTCCCCTCCGTGTCTTCCTGTGCTCCTCCTCCGCTTCCCCTCCGCTCCCCAACTGTCCTACTCCGGTCCCCCCCCCCCCGTCCCAGATCTGTCAGGATGTAGAGCGGAGGAAGAAGCCAGTAAATCTGTCATTTACCGGCTCCTTCCTTTTCTGAATGCACAGAGTCGGTGATCACTGACTTTGTCCATTCATAACTAAGCAGAGTAAACTGTGATTACGATGTCTCCGTTTATGAATGGAGAGGAGCCTCTGTATTTTGTCCATTCATCTTTAGGGCAGCTGAGGCTGCAGAGAAAGGGACTAGGGAATCTGTGTTTTCAGTCCCTTCTTTCTCTGTCTCCAAAGGGGAGATATCAGGGGTCTGTGTAGAACCCTGATATCTCACCAAAGCCCCGCCCCCCCTACACCTCCCAACAGGGTTGATGGAAAAAAAAGGAAAAATTGCAATAAATATTTAAGTAAAATTGTAAAAATATCAAAAAATTAAATAAACAACTGACACTGTCCACCCCCCCGGACAAAAGAAAGCATTGTAAAAAAATAACAAAAACATATATAAATTATAGAAAAATAATAAAAAAAAAGTAAAAAATAAAATTCTTAAAAAATAAAATAAAAATAAAAACTACTGACACAGTCCACTCCTCATCAGTGCCAACTATCAGTGCCCATCAGTGCTGCATATTAGTGTTACTGTCACATGACATTTAAAAAAGTATCGGTAATTGGTATCGGCGAGTACTTGGAAAAAAAGAGGATCAGCACTTGTACTCAGTCTTAAAGTGGTATCGGTGCAACCCCAATCTTGATGTATGGCATCCCTGGTGCAGATACAATTCATTTCTTTGGTTGAGACAAACCAGCATCTGAGCTATAATTGTGGAGTGTGGAGCCTGATGTTGCCTGGAGCGGCATGTGAAATATTTGACATTGGATGGAGTTACTGCTTGCAACTAAAAATACATTTTATAATGTCTTAATAACTTACAGAGCTGTATTAAATTTGTGCCTGGAGTTCAGCTTTAAAATTACCCTTAGCTACCCCGAAAGCTGCACGGAGTTCTGTATTTTATTGCTTATGAGTAAAGTGACCAATTAATATGCCCTTGCCGTGCAAAGTAAGAGGTCGCTTAACGACCCCCTCAACAACACCACAGTGTTGGCCTGCATAGGAAAAGGGACAAAGTAGCTTAAAAAATGTTTAAAAAGAAGAAAGATTCAACTTAGGCAATCAGTAGGTTACCAAGGCTTAAAAAGGGGGGAGAAGCCCCTCCAAACACATTGCCGAGGTTGTGACAGACTCCGGATATCCTGACTGGGTATCTCCGCCAAGAATCTGCTTCCCAAGCACTGGAACACAAGACCAGTGAATCTCTCTATAGTTACCCCAAGAACTAGGCAATACCAGTTTTGGAGTAAACCAGAATAAGAACAGTTTATTTGAAAACTCACAAAGAATTTATACTCCATAGGAGGACATCCCCCCCCCCCCCTCCTGATCATATTACCCTAACAATACAACCTGTACACAGGGATATAATTAACACAACCAACATATACTATAAACATTACATTAATTAGCCACCTGGATGACTCAGGTCTCATTCCAGGTCAGATTTGCCGACTTCGAGCTCACAAGGTACAATACACATTATTACACGTATAAACACACCACTTAACGGTTTGCTAGCAGACAGACAATAGGTGAGTTAATTAGCACCATTATCAATACAAACAGTGACCTCCCCCCTCCTCAGACTACCTAGTAGACAACAGGAGACCCAGGGCTTTCCAGATCTCATTCCATCTTTCTTTTTACGTACATCTGTCCCAAGCTGGGGGGGGGGGCCATCATGGCCTCCTTAATAATGTCCTTTTGCATTAAATAACAGAACATCTTCCTAAATGCTGTAGCTCCATCAAATGCCAGGGCCCATAGTCGGTAGGCAAGAGGCTAGCTTTCAGTCCTCTCCAAAAGCCTCTGTCTCGGGTGAGTCTTATCACAGAGGTAACCCCTGGAAGAGAGCTTGCCATGAGTGGTGAGGACTCCATGGGTGCTGCTCTCTGTGAACATCTGCTGGCTCTAGTGATATCGATTTTGTTCTTTTGTACAGGCTCAAGTTACACTGTTTTACTCTCTAATATTTGAGTTTAGCTTATTAAAGGCAATATAAAACTTAAAAAAGTGACTTTACTTCCTTACTCACACTGGCAGCCCAGCATTCCAGGCATGCATGCTAGTATGCCCATGGCAATGACACAGTGATGGTGCAACCTCCAACCATGCAAATACCAACCAAGGGGTTTCCCAAAAAATGAATAACAGCTGGAAGGAAAGAAAATCGCTCCACTGAGTTGATGGGGGAATTCCCCCCCCCCACAATTCTATTGTATTCTACTGGTGGGGAGCCTCCCCTGTCAGCAGAACACAGTGATCACTGCCAGCTGTTATAGTCGCCAGCAGTGATTGCATGCAAAAAATGCAACAGGCTGGTTGTACTAAAATCGATTGGTAGATCAACATCAGTACAGCCAGCCATGCCCATAGAGGGCATAGAGATATAATCTCAGCCAGTCCCTGCTGAACCTGCCAAGATTCAATCCATCTAACGGCTTTACATTAGCCAACTGAAAGTTACACATGCGCACTCCTGACAAATGTGTTCATTTTCGTTTCATTATGGGGAGGTTTTTTTCTGTTTTTTGGGTCATTCCTTATGATTGAAATCCGAAAATTCAAAATTTCGGAAATTCGAAAATCCGAAGCTAAGAACGAAAATTCGGAATAATGAAAATGTGAAAATCTGAAATAATTACTACCTAATAATAACTAACTATTAAGTTATAGATGTGTTAGTACAGCAATCTCCCCCACTGTGCTATTGTGTTCTGGCAGCCCCCCCCCCACCCCCACCAGAACATAGCGGTCAGTACTCTCAGCCATTGGACTGCCTATCACAGGGTGGTGCACTGTAGTAGCCAATCTTACTGAGCAGGTGCAAAGGGCACCATCTTGTGCAAGGCGGCACACTCACTGATTTTTTTGGTTAACCCAGCATACTCAGGCAAGAGAAGTGGTACTGTGCAGAGTCCATACATACAGAACATACCTCTGAAATTTTGAACTTGAGACTGAAGGGTATGCCCATAGGTGTGCGCAGCCTTTTGCATTAGGGTGTGCACCCCAAAACTCAAAACACATGCGTGCGTGTGGGTGTGTGTATATAGGTGTGGTAGTAGGGCAGTGGATGTGTCTGTCGGGAAGTAGACGGTGTCAGTAGTTTTTTATTATTTGCAATTTTTTTAGGAGCCCTGTTGGGGGGCTTCGGTGCAATATCAGCAGGGGGAATCCGTGACACACAGGGAGATTAGGGTGTGCCCAGGCACACCTGGCACACCTCCTGCGCACGCCTATGGGTATGCCCTGCGTTGCGCGCCACAACAAATGGGCGTGATCAGAAAATTATTGTGGGAGGGGCTTAATGGCAGTGGGGGAGAGACTGCCCGAGCCAAGATGTCAGCGGGGCGCCCCGCCCCCTGTCCGAGCCGAGATCTAAAGCAGCCTGGAGAGAGGAGAGAGGAGGGGGAGGATGACAGCGGCAGCGTCTGGATCAACACAGGAGCTTTGCCTTGTTCTTGTCCATTGACCATTACGGACCGGACAGGGAAACGGTGCAAAGCTCCCTTTTTTTCATAAACACAACTCTACTCAGGGGGTGTTAGACACCCCATACTCCCCCCCTTATCTACGCCCATGAGTGCACCCAAACTGCTGCATATACGAGTCTAAAAGCACTTATTAAACACTGCTAAAGCCCTCTGCTGGGACGATGCAAATGGACACTGGGAATGCTTTTCCTACTTGCCATGGATTAAAGTCTAAATCATCTAAAAGTGATACTTTCATGTTGGGCAGATGCTGACGTGTTACACGCCGGTGGTCCTGGATGACAAAATGTTTCTACACTACGGCATCCACGGGGTGCTTTTTGTAAATTAACCTAAATATAAACCAAACCACATTTTATTATCATTAAAATAAACAGTCGTCGTTAAATGCTGCATTCATCACATACCAGGAATACTATCTTGGTTCTTGAAGAAAAAAAATCCATAAGCCTACAAATCTGGCGTTCTTTATTTAGGTTTAGAGCTTACAATAAATAGTTCACTCGTGGTTCTGTTCATTTACATACTAACAACGTATATGATGATTTCACAGTAGTATATTTTTAGAGGTATGCGACGTGACTTACAGAATCCCTTATGTCTGGTCCTTTTGTAGTTTTTAAAAATAGCTACTAATCATCTACACACAACAACACATTAGCAACACATTGAATGGATATCTGAGGAGATGGGCGATAGTATGCACTTATTCTACACTGCGTGTGTGATTTGTCCTGCTATACATATGCATTTCAAAAATGTAGAATATCATCAAAGTTATTTTATTTCAATAATTCAGTTCAAAAAAATGAAACTCATATATTTTATATAGATTCATTACACACAGTTATATATTTTATGAATTACTTTCTTTTAATTTTAATGATTATGGCTTACAGCTAGCGAAAACCCAATATTCCGTATCTCAGAAAACCAGAATATTACATAAGACTAATAAAAAAAATAGATTTTTAATACAGAAATGTTGATTTACTGAAAAGTATGTCCATGTACAGTATAGTATGCACTCAGTACTTGGTCGGGGCCCCTTTTGCATGAATTACGGCATCAATGTGACGTGGAAGGGAGGCGATCAGCCTGTGGCATTGCTGAGGTGTTATGGAAGCCCAGGCTGCTTTGATAGTGGACTTCAGCTCCACTGCATTGTTGGGTCTGGTGTCTCTCATCTTCCTCTTGACAATACCCCACAGATTCTCTATGGGGTTTAGGTCAGGCGAGTTTGCTGGCCAATCAAGCACAGTGATACAATGACCAATAAACCAGGTATTGGTACTTTTGGCAGTGTGGACATATGTATATGTTGTAATATGTTGGCCGTAGGATAATATATATATATATATATATATATATATATATATATATATATATATATATATGTGCACATACAGTACAATTATGACCAGGCCAGAATTCAGTTGATAATGGCTGAGTTGTCCAAGCCAACTCAATTTTAACACATCAAAGGGACAGCTGATGACCCTTTGATATGTTGATCTTATGCAAGTCTACCTACGTATGTGAGGAAGGGCCTGTTAATTAAAGGGTACCTTGTTTACATACTCAGTGCCGGTTCACACAGGGGCAACCCTACTTACAAGGCGATTTGGAGGCGACTTCAGTGCGACTTTGTGCAACTTACAACGCCACTTAAAGTTGCCTCCAGGACAGGCGATTTTGGCTGGGGCCAATCACAGAATAATCACCTCTGTGGGAGGGAGGGGGTTGCCTGGGTAAACGTGGGAAGTACCTGGGTAAATTTTCTTTTTCCTGTAAAGTTGCTTCAATATAGATGGAGATCCGACTTGGAGGCAACTTCCATTGAAATCTATGGGTAGAAGTTGCCTAGAAGTAGTACAGGAACCTTTTCCCTTTTCTGAAGTCGGCGCAACGTCAGTAGTGTACATTAAGATGGCTCTCATTTACTTCTATGGGATTTCTTATGTCCAGCAACTTGGGGCGACTTGAGGACTTGCAAGTCGGATCCCAAGTCACTGTAGTGTGAACCAGCACTCAAGGATGATAAAGGACCATAGAAGTATTTATTGATGTCAATTAGACTTGAGGGGGGTATCCATGGGAAATGGTCAACCTAGGTGGTAGTTTTATGACTGCAGCTGTTTACAGCTAGGGGTCATTATCTGTCACTCTGAAAGACAGAAGCAAATCAAAGGCCTAATAGAAACGGCCAATCGAATTGCTCAGCCCTTGTCACCCATGGGGGGGAGGAAAGGTGTATAAGAAGGAAACCCTTTTTGGCTAAAGATGTGACAGAAGGAACTGGGTTCTCTGAAGGTGTCCGAATGCTGCACAAATATCCTGTCACCTATTTTATATTTACTCTGTTGGATTTTGTCAACTGTTGCAAGTATCTTATGGACTTCTGTCTGAAGTTTCAATAAATGCATCTCTCTGAAGGAACCGATTGCTGCGGGAAATTACTCACATTATAATAATAACTAATTATCATCATCCCACTACTACCTCACTACAGTGCACAGGTACCAAGTCCTGCTGGAAAATGAAATCCGCATCTCCATAAAGTTGGTCAGCAGAGGGAAGCATGAAGTGCTCCAGAATTTCCTGGTAGAGGGCTGCTCTGACTTTGGACTTGATAAAACACAGTGGACCAACACCAGCAGATGACACGACTCCCCAAATCATCACTGACTGTGGAAACTTCACATTGGATCTCATGCAACTTGGATTCTGTGCCTCTCCACTCTTCCTCCAGACTCTGGGACCTTGATTTCCAAATGAAATGTGAAATTTACTTTCCTCTGGAAAGAGGACTTTGGACCACTGAGCAACAGTCCAGTCCTTTTTCTCCTTAGCCCAGGTAAGACGCTTCTGACGTTGTCTCTGGTTCAGGAGCAGCTTGACACAAGGAATGTGACAGTTGTAGCCCATTGATACATCTGTGTGTGGTGGCTCCTAAAGCACTGACACCAGCCGTAGTCCTTTCCTTGTGAATCTCCTCCAAATTTTTGAATGGCCTTTGCTTCACAGTCCTCATGGCCACGGTTATCCCTGTTGCTTTGCACCTTTTTCTATCACACTTTTTCCTTCCACTCAACTTTCCTTTTAATATGCTTGGATACAGCACTCTGTGAACTGCCAGCTTCTTTAGAAATGACCTTTTGTGACTTACCCTGCTTGTGACAATGACTGTCTTCTGGACAACTGTCAAGTCAGCAGTCTTCCCCATGAATGTGTAACCTACTGAACCAGACTGAGAGACCATTTTAAAGGCTCAGGAAACCTTTACATGTATTTTTAAGTTATTTAGCTGATTCGAGTGTGACACCACGAGTCTACAATATTGAACTTTTTCACAATATTTACATTTTCTGAGATACAGAATTTTGGGTTTGCTATAAGCCATGATCATCAAAATTAAAAGAAAAAGGCTTGGAATATATCACTCTGTGTGTAATGAGTCTATATCATATAGGAGTTTCACTTTTTGAATTGAATTACTGAAATAAATTAACTTTTTGATGATATTCTAATTTTTTGAGATGCAGCTGTATTTGCTCTTTCTTTTATTTCATGCATGTTTAGCATATATCATTCAATGGCCCTTGGTACTGATAATGAGTGATGATTGCAAAGCTGACCCTAACTGGTATAAAAATGCAAAATGTCTCCTAAGGCACATTTTACGCATACGGTGTCCGCCTGTCTTTTTCTGCAGACCCAGTTGGAAACTGTTTGAACATCCAGATGTAAATGGATTAGCGACTGTTTACATCCAATTACTTGTGAGTTTGTCCAGATCTGAAAAAAAAAAATTGAAAAAGTCTGTGTCCTTTTCTTTATTTTTGGACCAAAGTGACAGATTTGAGGTAGGACACAAGTCCACTTATATAGAGCCACCCATAGATCTAACGAGCTTCGTTTTTTTTTAAATGCAGCAGAAAATCAAATGAACACAAATGTTGCAAAAGTGCCATCCATTAAGTTCTGCTCTGTTCACAGATCACCTGCTGATTGGACTGGGTGGTGCTTGTGTGAAAAGGGCCTACAGTAATGAACTGCTATTGCTCAAAGACGAACTTTACCCGGCCTTTACAAAATTAAAAGTCATCAGCTACAAGTACTTACCAGCCCATGAGATCCAGCACTGTAGTGGCGGCTGATGTGTTTTTTTTTGGGGGGGGCAGCAAACAACCCCCCCCGACGGCCGACCAGTGGCACCCCCCCCCCCCCCCCCCCGGGCGCTCACCCACTGACTGCCAGTCGGTTCAGGACTTACCCCGTCTAGGTGGCGGGCATCGGGCAGCAGGCAGCGACTCCTGCGTCCTCTTCTCCATCACAGGGGTTCCGCCGTGTCTCCTCCTAGGCGTCCAATAGGATAGCCTGTCCTTTCAGCCGATCAGGTGACAGGTCTCAAGACCCGCTTCCTGATTGGCCAGGAGGAGATTCAGTGTTACAAATTGGGAATATTAATTCGCTATTGTAACACACCTTAATGGACGGGCTGCCCCTGCAGCACTGTCTTCCTTGCTCATCATTCTTTGCAGGGTTTCTGCCCTTTTATGCAACCATCTTGCTTTTCAGAGACAGCTGTCAATTTCTGGTCACTCACAGCCGGCTCCCTGCTGAAGCACTGCTGAACATGCACCAGATCACAGCTTGCTGGGTAGTCCTGTCCTGAACTATTACGCTTACCCCTAATGCAGGTGGTCAGGCACTATGTGTTCTTCACCTGTAGCAGCCCCTGTTCTTATAAGGCAAGCAGGTCTACTGGTACTTGGTTGCCCCCAGGTCTTATACATAATGATATAGTGCCTGGTGACCACACTGGAGCAGGCACGATTGAGCACAGCAAACAGTTACAGTACTTGTAGTTGGCAGGCAGACAGAGTGGTTCAATGACAGTCCATGTACAAGGCAGGCAAGGTTCAGAATAGTCAGGGTGAAATCCGTAGCCAAAAGGCAGGCAGAGTTCAGAGCTTATTAGATATCCCATCCGAGGTTGTCAACATGGGAATATAAACTAGCAGACAGGGCAAACACTGAGCTTGGAGCACGTGTTAAACACAATATCACAAGCATGAGACTGCAGGCTTGGCTGGCTTAAATCGGGTTTGGTCTCCACCTAGAGATTGGCCACATCAATCACCTTGCAGGAGGACAGACAGATAAGGAGAATGCAACACAGTCAAAACCAGGATGCTGGAATGAGACCACACACATTCCTGACATGAAGCCTCCTGAGATAAGTGATGTGATATCCTATGAGGCTGTGAGCAGGTGGGGAAAGAGGAAGTGGGAGCGAGCACCTACAATAAAGGTATTCTATTCACTTTAAAAAAAAAAAGAATTGCATGGGATTTTTAATATGGATGGGGGAAGGAAACAAATAGGAGTAAATTGTGTGAAGGACTGATTTACAGTGTTGTGTTTTTTTTTTTTTTTTAAACATGCCTTTTCAGCCTAGTCACATGATGACATGCTTGTTCTTCTCTTTCACAGCCCAATGCGATCTTCTGCAGATGCAAAGAGTTGTGCTGATGTGTTAACAACAGTGCCGCTCTCTGCTTTAATACACTATGAATCATGACTGCCGCGTGACACCCATAACGGGGGCTGGGACATGGCACTTGTTTTCATAGTAAACTCTATCTTCCAGGTGCAGTAGGCATCATTCAGTCCTGAAGGTTGAGGGCAGTCTGTGGCAGGATAGTACTGCAAACCGAAATTGAGTATTGCAGCCTGAGCTTTTTTAGTTTTTACCCTACCTTGGGTCCAATTTAAAAAAAATTGTTTGGAGTTGGACTTAAAAATGATGCCTACCTAAACTCTTAATAGCTAAACTGATCCCTCAAATGAATCCTAAAACTCAACTTCAGGCAGATTTTTTTTATTATTTTGTTGAGTGGGGAAGCGTTTGGGCCTCTACTAGGCAGAGGTCCTCTTACTGTCAGGACAGAAAGTGATAGGAAATCTCTCCACTGGGACCACATAAAAACAAAAACACATCTGTGCGGAAGGGGAGAACGTGTGGCAAAGTGTTTCTAATGCTGTCCGTGTCTTCCTATCTTGGTGATGACCACACTCCCCATTTCTTGTATGGGTGTCATAGGGACGGAAATACAAATCTGACTAAACATTTTACTCTTTTCCCCTTAAACCACAACTTCAAAAAATATAATTTGGTGACAGTCAGGTGGTATAACCTTTGTGCAAAACCAGGTGTCTTCACATCTACATTCATCCATGGTCCAATGACCCTGTGCGCTCACATTGGGATATTCTAAATTTAAATTTAGGATTGGTCACTAGCAACCACAATATGACTTGTAGTCTTTCACCATGGAGTTCATGATGGAGTTCACGATGGAGTTCATGATGGAGTTCACGATGGAGTTTCATTGTGTCTTTAATGGATCCATGGATTCCATTATCCTGTGTGCCAGTTTCCATGTCTGACCTGAGAACCCTGCTACCTGACTTTAATCCCCGTCTCTTTTGACTTTTTGTGGATTACATTTTAGATTGGTTTCCTCTTTGGTTTGACCTTAATAATTTTGACTGCTCCTTTGGTTTCTTTGTATAGTTTGTAAGTATATCCAATGCCAAATCATTTTTTTGTAGGGAAAAATTAAAGCTTATTTTGTTTTTTCGCTGACTGTGTCCCATTGGAGGGGTGATTTTCTCTCGTCTCTTCTCTTTCTTCTCTTCTTGTCTCTTCCCATCTCCTCTCGTCTCTTCGGTTCCCCTTCTGTTTTGGAGACCAAAGAGGAAGCGTAAGGAATTCTCCTCAAAATAAGGGATGTTCTTCTATTAGACAGTTGACCCTGGGTCAGATGACCCCATTTGAAGATTACCAATGATCACCAGGACAGCTAGGGAAGGTGAATCCCGACAGTGAGTGTACAGACAGCAATAAAAACCTAACAGGGACTCTACCCCTGCACTACTCCATTGTAACCCTCCCCAAAAGGCCTACATTAGAAAGATTTGGTGTGCGGATATGGACTGCCTCCAGGCATAACTGCCCTTCAGTTATCCATTGCTTGACAGTATATGCTCCAGGATGGAGGCTCACATAGATTAAATTTAGGGACCATACAGAGGGGCCTTCCACATATATTTGCAAATGTTGTGCACCAAAACCTCTGTTTTTTGATGCAAATTATTAGTGTAAATTTTTTATTTTTTTTGCTGGCTAGCTGTCAAGTGTGCTGGGAAATTTTTGCATTGTTCATTCTATGCAAAGGGCTTCCATGTGCACCAAACTTTAAAAAGCTAGTTCTAAATTAATTGCAGCGGTTGCCATTTTTGTTTAGCTCACTTTACAGTAGCCATAATGTCTGAACCAAATGCAGCATCTTAAAATTTGGTGTCTCAAGTGCAAATATCTCATTACTACAATCCTGCTAAAGCAACAGATGTGCTTTTTCAATTGGCCTTTTAAGCCTCGTACACACGGTACGATTGTTGGCAAGGGATTGTCTGTTGACAGACTGTTGTCCTAAAATCTGACCGTTTGGCGATTGTTGTCCAATTTTCGGCCAACAAATGTTGGATGGCAGGCTAGTAAATTTTCGGCGGACATCGGTTTGACGTCAGATTTTTGTATGGTCAGTACAGAAATCCGTCACACAAAAGTCGAAAGTACAAACACGCGTGCTCGGAATCAGTGCTCACCAAACACGAAATTAGCAGAAGGGGCCCAAAGGGCGGCGCTCAAGAGCTGAAATTCCTCGTAGCACAACAATTGTGTACCATTAGTATGCAAGTTAAGATCCTGGCACATGCCCTTTTGACAAAAATCAGATGCTCGGTTGGCCAACAATCGTACCGTGTACCGGCTTTACCCTGAATGGGAAACAGTTTTTTGGTTGCCGTGGCTGTAAGGCCGGGTTCACACTAGTGCGACAAACGCTCCGACATTGGGAGCTCATGTCGCATGACGTGTGAGCTGTCCTAACTGGTCTGACACATGTTGGTCCGACTTTGAAAATGCTCCCTGTACTACTTTGGTCTGACTTTGATCCTACTTCAGCCCATTGACTATCATTGAAGTCGGATCAAAGTCTGATCGCCGCCTCTCATGATCCAACTTTGGCATGCGACTTGTGCTCAGATGATCTTGAGGGGGAACTCTGCGCCAAATTTTAAATGAAAAAACGGCGTGGGCCCCCCCCCAAATCCATACCAGACCCTTATTTGAGCACGCAGCCCGGCCGGTCAGGAATGGGGGTGGGGACGAGCGATCGCCCCCCCCCCTCCTGAACCGTACCAGGCCGCATGCCTCAACATGGGGGGTGGGTGCTTTGGGGCGCCCTGCGGCCCCCACATCTAAAGCACCTTATCCCCATGTTGATGAGGACAATGGCCAGGGTTGTCGGGGTCTGCAGGCAGGGGGCTTATCGGAATCCGGGAGCCCCCTTTAATAAGGGAGCCCCCAGATCCCGGCCCCCCACCCTATGTGAATGAGTACAGGTATCGTACCCCTACCCATTCACCTAGGAAAAAAGCATCAATAAAAAAACACACTAGACAGGTTGTTAAAAAAAGAATTTATTAGGCAGCTCTGAGGGTCTTCTTCCGACTTCGGGGGCCTCTTCCTTCTTCTCCGTGGGCTCTTCCTCCTTCTCCGCGCTCTCTGGCCTCTTCTCCGCGCTCTCCGGTTCTTCTCCGCGCTCTCCGGTTCTTCTCCCGCTCTCCGGTTCTTCTCCCACTCTCCGGTATGTTCTGCCGGGCTCCTCTGATATCTTCTGCGCTTTTGCCCGCTCTTTTGCTAGCGGTGGCCCGATCTTCTCCTTATTAGCTGCCTAATTATTTTAAAAACCTGTCTAGTGTGTTTTTTTTTTATTGACACTTTTTTCCTAGGTGAATGGGTAGGGGTACTCCCGGATTCCGATTTAGCCCCCGCCCGCAGACCCCGACAACCAATGGCCAGGGTTTTCGGGAAGAGACCCTTGTCCTCATCACCATGGGGACAAGGTGCTTTGGAGTGGGAGGGCCGCAGGGCGCCCCCCTGCCCCAAAGCACCCACCCCCCATGTTGAGGGCATGCGGCCTGGTACGGTTCAAGAGGGGGGGGGGCGCCCATACTAGGGTCTAGTATGGATTTTGGGGAGACCCCCCGCCGTTTTTTCGACGTAGGGGGTGCCCCTTATAATCCATGGGCCTGGTATGCTCTTGGATGGGGAACTTATGCCGGTTTTTTATTTAAAATTTGGCGTGGAGTTCCCCCTGAAGATTCATGCTAAACAGTGCCTGCCATTGGCGGGGATCCAAGTCGGATCCCCGTTCATTGAAAGTCGGACGCATGTCGGCTTCAAGTCGTAGGGCAAAGTCGGATCCAAAGTAGGACGGCTGTCGTGTCGCACCAGTGTGAACCCGGCCTAAATGTTTTCACAAGCATAAGGTAATTTGTTTTGTTCGCTGTGCTGCACGCTATTTTAAAGTTAATAATCAGTAATAGAAAATGGCATCCTTTTTGCTTTTTGCCCTGTATATTTCATTCTTTGGCTATTTCCTGTATTCCCGGAAAAAATTATGTCACTGAAAATCTTGGAAGATTAAAATGACCACAGTGTTTTTCTCTGACCATTCGATTGGCATGTATTGAGATACTAGGGTGTGTTATGCCTTTAGTTTATGATTTTATGTTTTGTTATATAATATTGGGATAACTCTGATAAAAAAACTTTTTTCCTTAGTTTCAGTTTAACTTCCAACTTCTGCCTTGCCCATAACTTGGCCTTCTCCTGAACCTCACTTATTTATAGTACCCTGCAGTGTTTTTGCTTAACGTGATTGTAACGCTTTTTTTTTTGTTTTGTTATTTAAATAACAAACACGTTATACTTCCCTGCTCTGTGTAATGGTTTTGCACAGGGCAGCCCTGATCCTCCTCTTCTTGGGTCCCCCCCACGGGCGCTCCTGGCTCCTCTCCCCTGCCAAGTGCCCCCCACAGCAAGCCGCTTGATATGGAGGCACTCGTGTGTGCTCGCTCCCTAGCCATGTCCATAAGACACACTGAACGAGGCTTGGCCCCGCTCCCGTGTCACTGTCTCTGATTGACAGCAGTGGCAGCCAATGGCTCCTGTTGCTGTATCTGAGCCAATGAGGGGTGAGAGAGCGGAGAGAGCCTCTGCTCTTGTACACATTGCTGGATTGAGATCGGTCTGTAAGGTAGGAAACCTTCGAGACCTTCTGTCTTTACAACCTCTTTACCCACCTCCCTCCTGCGGTATTGTCAATTGACAGGCAGGCGGCGGTTCTAGGGTTGCCACTTTTTCATCAACCCAAACCCGAACACTGTAGAGGCACACAGTAAATTTTTTTTTTTTTAAGTATACACTATAGGATTGTTACAGACCTGGGACACCTTTTGGGCGCTCCAAAGAGAATAGTAATGCGGCGCACATAGTGCCCCCTCACCCTCCTCAAGCCCTGTTCCGAGCCATGTTCCTGTTTGAATAATGTGTCAGGTGGACTGAAACCCAGACACGTGATTCAAATCCCGGACTGTCTGGGTGAATCCCGGACAGGTGGCAACCCTAGGCGGTTCTCTCGTTCTGAGACGATGTCCTATGACGTCGTCCCACTCTCTCTGGGCATGCGCGCCCGCGGAGGCGCATTGGCGTTGCAATTGGTGGTCCGCTCTGATCCTGTTACACTGCGCTTCACTGATCTCGGTAAAGTATTTTTTCCAAAAAAAGTGCGCTTGTAAGACCGCTGCGCAAATACGGCGTGACAAAAAGTGTTGCAACAACCGCCATTTTATTCTCTAGGGTGTTAGAAAAAAAAAAAGTATAATGTTTGGGGGTTCTAGGTAATTTTCTAGCAAAAAAAAAAATGTTTTTAACTTGTAAACAACACATCTAAAAAAAGAGACTCGGCCCTTAAGTGGTTAACGTGATAAAACTTCTATGTGAGATTTTGGTGATTTGGTTTAGGCCTACTTTTAATGATTTTGGTTTGTGACATCAATAAAACATGAAGGTCGTTGGGCAGAGCCAAAACAATATCATATATAATAAAACTGTTTATGCATAACTTGTACATAGACTTCTAAATGGCAATATTCAAATGCATTATCATAAATATTTCAGGCAATGAGATATAAGACCATTTCTTCAGTCCTCCTTTTAATCTCCCATGGGGAACATTGACATTTTGAAAATATAATTTATCAGATACACAGCAGTTTATTTGTGGTCTTTCTGGCCAGCATAATAAATTGTGGGTGTGTCCCAAACAAGCAGTAAAACTAAAACACAACTTTTTTAACCACTTGACCTCCAGAAGATTTCATGACCGGGCCACTTTTTGCGATACGGCTCTCCGTTACTTTTACTGACAATTACGCGGTCACGCTGTACCCAAAATACATTTTTTCCCCCCACAAATGGTTTACTTTTGGTAGTATTTGATCACCACTGGGTTTATTTTTTGCGCTATAAACAAAAAAAGACCGACAATTTTGAAAAAAAAAATTATTTTTTTACTTTCTCCTATAAAACACATCCAATAAAAAAAATGTAAAAAATCTAATTTCTTAATCAATTTAGGCCAATATGTATTCTGCTACATATTTTTTCGTAAAAAAAAATCCAATAAGCGTATATTGATTGGTTTACGTGAACGTTATAGCATCTACAAACTACGCAATATATACTGGAATTTTTTTTTCTATACTAGTAATGACGGCGATCAGCGACTTATAGCGGAACTGCAATATTACGGCGGACAATCGGACACTAACTGACACTTTTGACATTTTGCGGGAACCAGTGACACTAATACAGTGATCAGTTCTAATTATATGCACTGTCACTGTGATAATGACACTGGCTGGGAAGAGGTTAAACATCAGGGGTGATATCAAAGAGTTAACTGTGTGCCTAGCCGGTTTTTGCATTTACTATGTGTGCTGCTATTACTAGGGGAAGTGATGGATTTTATTCTCTGCTTTGCAGGAACACAGAATCCATCCCCCCCCCCCCCCCTGTCAGATTGGAAATCTGTCTTGTTTACATTTCTCCGTTCTGAGTCTCTGCATGACAATCGCCGGGTGCTGGCGGACATGGAGTGCCCGGCACCCGCAGATCGGCTCCTGCTGTGAGTAATCGCAGCATAAGTGGCACACACGCCCCCTGCAGGTGGAAATGCAGGATCACGTATATATGTGATCTGGAACACAGCTGCCGCCCTGTAACAGTAAAACTGCTATAGGGCGGTCAGCAAGTGGGTAATTAAATTTTCAAATGATGCGCTAAATAAATCTTTTTCTTGGCTTTGAATAAGGTGTGAATGGCTAGAACCTACTCTGGGGTTTTATTGTTACGTCTTTTGGAAGATACCCCTCAACTTTCTGTTATGACACCAGTATAGGAGGGGAACCTCTCCATTGGGGACATAGATGGCAATAAAACCTGGCAGAGGTTCTTAAACGTACCTAATCTGAATATATATATAATCTTTATATTGTTCTATATGCTCAATTGATTATACTTGTCTGCTATACAGTGCATCCGGAAAGTATTCACAGCGCGTCACTTTTTCCACATTTTGTTATGATGCTGCCTTTTTCCAAAATGGATTAAGTTCATTATTTTCTTCAAAATTCTACAAACAATACCCCATGATGACAACATGAAAAAAGTTTGTTTGAAATCTTTGCAAATTTATTAAAAAGAAAAAAAAGAAAAAATCCCATGTACATAGGTATTCACAGCCTTTGCCATGACACTCAACAAGTTGATCCTGTTTCCACTGATCATCCTTGAGGCTGGGATCACACTGGTACGACAAACGCTCCGACATTGGGAGCTTCCTATGGGAGCCGTCTTAACTGGTCTGATACAAGTCGGTCCGTCTTTGAAAATGCTCCCTGCACTACTTTGGTCTGACTTTGATCCTACTTCAGCCCAATGAATATCACTGAAGTCGGATCAAAAACGGATCGCCGTCTTGACTGATCCGACGTTGGCATGTGACTTGTGCTCTGATAATCTTGAAGAGGAACTCCGCGCCAAATTAAAAAATGGCATGGGTTCCCCCTCCAAGAGCATACCAGGCCCTTTGGTCTGGTATGGATTTTAAAGTGGTTGTAAACCTTTACAGGCCACTTTTACCTACAGGTAAACCTGTATTAAGGCTTACCTGTAGGTGCAAGAATATTGCAAAAGACGGGCACCAATGTCTACAGTGCATGCGCCGTGGACAACGGCGCGCAGGCGCACTGAGCGTGCCGTTTCTAACGGCGATCATGCCGTTAGTGACGTCATCGCGGCTCCGGCCAATCACAGCGTTGGAGCCGCGATACCCGGAAGGAAGATGGACGCTTCGTGGAAGCGTCCATCTTCCTTCCGGGTATCGCGGCTCCCGCGCTCCGGCGCGGTGACATTGCAGGCTCCTATGTCAGGTAAGTGACACATGCATAGTAGCCCATTATGCTTTACCTTTGCAGGGAAACGAAGAGGAAGTAAAACCCATCAGGGTATACTTCCTCTTTAAGGGGAACCCCAACGCCGAAAAAACGGCATGGAGGTCCCCCCAAAATCCATACCAGACCCTTATTCGAGCACACAGCCCGGCAGGTCAGGAAAGGGGGTGGGGACGAGCGAGCGCCTCCCCCTCCTGAACTGCACCAGGCTGCATGCCCTCAACATGGCAGGGTGGGTGCTATGGGGCAGGGGGGCCCTGCGCCCCCCCCCACCCCAAAAGCACCTTGTCCCCATGTTGATGAGGACAAGGGCCTCTTCCCGACAACCCTGGCCTTTGGTTGTCGGGGTCTGCAGGCTTATCGGAATCTGGAAGCCCCATTTAACAAGGGGGCCCCCAGATCCTGGCCCCCCACCCCACAGGCAGCTCCGTCGTCTCTTCCGATCTCTTATCCCCTCTCCAGCTCTTCTGTGTCCTCTTCTGACTCTTCTGCCTCTGTCGGTTCTTCTCAACTCTCCGGTTCTTCTCCTTCTGTCCGCTGTCTTCTGCCGGGTCTCCCCCGCTGTCTTGCTCACTCTATTGCTCTCTTTTGCTCGCTCTATTGCTCTCTTTTGCTCCCTCTTTTACCAGCTGATCACATGGGTAAAGAGCCTCGTCATTGGCTCCTTACCGAGATCAGTGATGCGCCGTGTCCCAGGGACACACACCACCACAGCACCACCAATCGCCGGGCTGTGTGCTCCTGAAAAGAGAGTCAATGTCATATGACGTCGTCCCAGAAGGAGAGAGCCACCGCCCGCCCGTCTATTGACAATATGGCAGGCGGTTAATTCATTTTTAATTTTCACCTCAATTTCCCCCATCCAACTATGTCTGCATGCTTTATTTTGTTGAGAAATCACTTTGAAACCCCCCCCCCCCCCTAGCATTTCTAGTCATTACCGTTCTTAATAAAGGCAGATGACTCATGCAGTCTTTTTACTTCCTGGAATCCATCCGCCCTTAGCTCAGGCGTGCAGACAGGAAGGTGTGCTTTGCTGAGAAAGCTTCTCTTCCCCTCCTCCAGATGAAAGGAAAAAAATGGCTATAAAGGCTCCTGGGATGTATGACATCATTTTGGCCTAGGCTAGAAACCAGGATGCAACTGCAGAAATATAAAAAAAAAACATTTAAAACATGTAAATATAATATACATATAATATACTGTATCTTCCTGTCTATTTACGAAGATTTGCAACATAAAAATAGTTAATGTTGAGTTTATTTCTACCTTAAAGGCTGCATGTTCAAAAAAAGCGCCTAAAAGAGTGCCTAAAATGTTAGCTGGCTGTTTTCTGATTAAACAAAGTGTCATCTGCTGGTAGGCTAGAAGGTAAAAAGTTTCCAATCTGAAAATAACTCACATATTGCTCTTGGGTTTGCCCATTGGGGAAATTCTCATTTCCTGCCATACCTAACTTTCTGCCCTGGAGGCATGAAAGGAAATGATGAGAAATCCCAGACACCGCTAGCAATGAATAGCTGACAGTGAAAAAGGTTCTACCCCCTAAACAAAAATATTTTGGCCATAATTGCACTTTCAGGATAACAACATCCAAGATCAGATAATGAGCTGTGGACCTTTTGCTACCTTTATTTCACATGAAACTTCTCCTTTTGAGGTCTAACAGCTCATCTTATACTGGAGGGTTTTCAGAGTGGAAAAATCCTTCTGCCTGCCTATCTACACATGCATACTTTAGAACTGGAGGGACACACCATAATACTCAAGTCCAAATGCAAGTTTATTACAAAGATAAAATGTTTGCAAAACCAACACATTTCAGAGGCTGTACCTCCACCCCTTTATCAGGGCTCGAAAAAAATTAAACAGTGTATGTGGACAACTCTGGGAACTCCTCCAGTGTAGAGAGCCTTCCCACCTGCGTAATCTCCTAGCTCCGCCCTACATGTTTTGTCAATCGCTACATCATCAGGGGCACCTGTGTATTCTCCTAGCTCCGCTCTACATGTTTTGTCAATCACTAAATCATCAGGGACACCTGATGACATCATGTTTGACGAAACATGTAGGGCAGGGCTAGGAGAATTCACAGGTGGGAAGGCTCTTTATACTCTCTGGAAGAGATCGCAGCATTGTGTGCAAGCTCTGACAGTAGCTATCAGTGTGGGAGACACTGTAAAGGCTGCCTGCTTAAATTTTGACAGATGAGCCTGATGACATTGGAATACATGTAAGTGTAACAAATTATAATAAATGTGTTGTACTCTATTTTAGACCGAGAGCACTATGTATTTCTATTATTTCTTTGGAGCCTGACATCTGGATTGAGACCTTTTAATGATTGATGGGTGATTGCTACTGTGTACCAGTGGTTATAGCTTTTCCCAGCTTACTATAAGGGAACATGCTATTTTGGACCTTTTTTGATTGAAAGGCCCACTCATCAAGTTGAGCGAGTGTCCACAAGAGCTGGTGGTGGAGTTTACTGGCTTTTGGTTGTTTCATAATGAAGACTGAAGCTGAGTTCCACGCTACTAATAAATAGGGATGAGCTGAACATGCGAACAGTAAAAAAATTTGTTCGAACACGCTAACACTGTTAAAGTCTATGGGACACGAAAGTGCTAATTTTAAAGGCTTATATGCACATTATTGCCATAAAAAGTGTTTGGGGACCCGGGTCCTGCCCCAGGGGACATGTATCAATGCAAAATTTTTTTTTTTAAAAAGTCAGTTTTTTCGGAGCAGCAATTTTAATGCTTAAAGTGAAACAATAAAAATGAAATATTACTTTAAATATCGTGCCTGGGGGGGGGGGGGGTGTCTATAGTATGCCTGTAAAGTGGCACAGTTTTTAGAACAACACCACAGCAAAATTACATTTCTAAAGGAAAACGTCATTTAAAACTGCTCGCGGCTGTAATGTATTGTTGGGTCCCGGTAATATAGTTGAAAATCGTTGAAAAAAAACTGCATCCCCCCCATTAGTCCATTAACAGCCCTTGGGGTCTGGTATGGATATTAAGGGGAACCCTTCATCCAAATTTTTTTTAAAAATGGCGTGGGGTTCCCTCAGGTCCTATATACTCTGAACAGCAGTACGTATACTATACGGCCTGCCCTTTACACTGCAGAAAATTGGGCCTTAGGTGTTGGTGGTACCAGAACACTGTAATGCCCTGTACACACGATAGGATTTATTTATAGAAAATGTTTGATAGGAGCTTGTTTTCGGAAATTCCGACCGTATGTAGGCTCCATCGGACATTTTCCATCGGAATTTCCGTCACACAAAATTTGAGAGCTGGTTCTCAAATTTTCCGTTGTCGGAAATTCCGATCGTGTGTACACAGTTCCACGCATGCTCGGAATCAAGCAGAAGAGCAGCACTGGCTATTGAACCTAGTTTTTCTTGGCTCGTCGTATGTGTTGTACATCACCGTGTTCCTGACGTTCGAATTTCCGACCAACTTTGTGTGACCGTGTATATGCAAGACAGAAGCCCTCAGTTGTTCTTGTGGGTGCAGGAACGGGCCCTGCTGTGAAATATTATATCAAGAATTGCAATTACATGCCCCTGTTAAATAGGGGCAGAAACATTGGGCCTTTGGTGATGGTGGTGCCACAACACTGTAAACCCTCACAGTTACTCTTGGTGGGCGCAGGAATAGGCCCTGCTGTGAAATATTATTTCAAGAATTGTAATTACATGCCCCTGTTAAACAGGGGCAGAAAAATTGGGCTTAGGGTAGTGGTGGTGGTACCCTAAACCAAAAATATTGTTGGAAGCTAGCATCATCAAGAGGAGGAGTAATAGGATAGTCAGCATAGGCAGTCTTCAAGGGATCCCACATCCATATAAAATTCAATCAGTTACATCAGCATCAGGTACTTGATAGCTGCTGATCCAAGACTGATTCATTTTTATCAATGTGAGCCTATCAACAGAGTCTATGGACAGGCGCACTCTATGATCCGTTTCAAACCCTCCAGCAGTACTAAATGTGTGTTCAGAAAGAACGCTGGATGCAGGACAGGCCAATGGCTCAATTGCATATTGAGCAAGTTCTAGCCAGTGGTCCATCCTCAAGACCCAGTAACCCAGTGGATGCTCTGTTGGAAAGGTCTCCAAGTCTGCTCTTGCCCCTAGATATTCCTGCACCATGTAATGCAGACGCTCATGATGGTTGCTTGAACCGATAAGACCTTGGCGCTGAGGACTGAAAATTATTTAAAGGCATCAGTCAGCCGGCCACCTTCACCACCGCTCTTCTTCTGACTGAACGAAACCTCAGCAACACGTTGTCCAGCACCAGGAAATTGTAACCTCCCAGGGTCTCAAAATGCATTGCACAAACCTTTCTTCAAGGCCTCCTGAAGATGTTTCATCCTCTGCTCCCTCTGTGAAGGCAGGATGAGTTCTGCAACCTTACCCTTGTAACGTGGATCAAGAAGGGTTGCCAGCCAGTAATGATCCCTCTCCTTGATACCACGAATCCTAGGGTCCTTTCTCAGGCTTTGCAGAATCGAGGAGGCCATGCAGCGTAAGTTTGCAGAGGCATTTGATTCCTCAGGCAGTCCTTGAGTCCTCTGGATCACATGATCCGTAACAATCTCCTCTCAGCCATGTACAACTCCTTGGGTTTCTGGGGACTGAAAAACCATCCCTTGAAGACTGCTGCTGAGTGTTATTGTCCACGTCCATGCTGGCGCAATCCTCCTCCTCTTCCTGTGTGTTTGGCAGGCCCGCAGGAATGCTATCTGGATAAAGGGGGCCTTGAGAGGTAAGGAAGTCCTCCTCTTCCTCCCACTGTTCTGCCTCAAGTGCCCTGCCCATTATTCCACAAAGCGTGTGCTCCAACAGGAAGACTAGAGGGACAGTGTCACTGATACATGCATTGTCGCTGCTCACCATCCTTGTGGCCTCCTCAAATGGTGACAGGACAGTGCATGCATCCTTGACCAGTAGCCACTGGCGTGGCGAAAAGAAGCCAAGCTCCCCTGACCCTGTCCTTTTGCCATACTCGCACAGGTACTCATTGATGGCCCTCTGATGCGTGTGCAGCCGCTGCAGCATTGCCAATGTTGAGTTCCACCTGGTGGGCATGTCACAAATGAGGCGGTTGGTGGGCAGGTTGCATTCCCTTTGAAGGTCAGCCAGCCGAGCACTGATACTGGCGGAAATGACCACAGCCTTTTCTGGCCTGCCTCAGGAGATCCTGTAAGCCAGGGTACCTGCTCAAGAACCGCTGAATCACCAAATTCAAGACTTGTGCCAAACATGGAACATGGGTCAAGTGTCCCTGTCGGAGGGCAGAGAGAAGATTGGTGCCATTGTCGCATACAACCATTCCTGGATGAAGCTGGCGTGGCATCAACCACCTCTGAGCCTTCCCCTGCAGAGCTGACAGAATCTCTGCTCCAGTGTGGCTCCTGTCCCCTAAGCAGACCAACTCAAGCACCGCATGACATCTTTTTACCTGACTGCTTGCGTAGCCCCTTGAACGCTTATGGAGCACCGCTGGTTCAGAGGACAAAGAGGAAGAAGAAGAGGAGGGGGTGGAGGAGAGAGCTGTGGCAGAATCACCACTAGCATTTTGGAGGTGTGGTGGCGGAACAAGCTCCAACAATACTGAACCCTGTCCTGCATCCTTCCCAGCTGCCAGCAGAGTTACTCAGTGCACCGTGAAGGAAAGGTAACGTCCCTGCCCATGCCTGCTGGACCATGAGTCAGCGGTAATATGCACCCTACTGCTGATCACCCTGTCCAACGAGGCCAAAACATTGCCTTCCACATGCCAGTAGAGAGCCGGAATGGCCTTCCGTGAAAAGAAATGGCGTTTTGGAACCTGCCACTGATTTAACCTGATCTACTCAGTGACAGGACAAAATATACTCAGAGAGGCCAAAACAGGGTTGTTCACTGACTTATCGGGGAAGATCCCCAGGCATCTACGATCTCTCATATTTTTTATTCTCCTAGTGGCTAAAATAACCATAGCCCGTGGATGGAAAACGCCTGTAATTAATGTTACCTTGGTAAAACACAAGGTGTCCTGGATCATGATCCACGAAAAACTGGTCAGTATAAGACAAGATAAGCAAGCTAGGTTTGAGAAAGTCTGGAAGCCCTGGATTGCTTATCTTCAAGCTCCTTGAAATCTGGGTCGTTTGTGCTGAGATGCCGGGACCCGGGGGACCCATTCCACTCTGTTCTACTCTACCTAATTTCTCATTTCTCTCTTTTTTCTCCTTTTTTTTTTTGTTTGTTTATGTTTTTGGTTTTTCTGCTCCATTTTTTAGACGATGGTTCGGCCACACCATAATTATGGAGGGAGGGGTGGGGGGGGACTTTTCGGTTTTAAGGGATGCTATCAGGAGACAAGGAAGCCTCTTTGGCCATAATATAACCCTTCTTAATGGGTTTTGTTATTACTTATCTGATAAGAGCTACCAAGTACTATGTATATTGCATCCCTGTTTCAACAATTTTTCTGATGAATACCCGGGCATAATGTTCTGTATGCTGTTTTGAAAAAGTAATACAAACTATTGGAACAAAAAAAAAAATAACATAGCAACATATATTGGGTTCAATAAAAAATCTGAGATACTAAACTCCATTGAGTCACTGGTATCCATATATAGAAGGTGATTAATACTTGATTTTGTATCCCAACGTGTTTCGCCAATATTGGCTTCTTCAGGGGATTTCTAAAGGTTCACCAATTCATATATATATATATATATATATATATATATATATATATATATATATAAATTATTCATCTATTTACAACGCATATAATGTATACATATCATGGTTCACTCTGTCCTTTCCCCCGATCAAACTCACCCAGAGAGACATCAAGAAGGTCACCAGGCAAGTCCACAAATATATGGAGGGGAGGCTCTTGTGCAATCACAGGGGATATACGGGGACCAGGCTACGGGAACAATCTAAACAAAATGACTTCCAAATTCACATAAAGTGCTGCACATAGACAACATATGTCCGATTTATGGGCTAACATAGCCTCCACTATACTTACAAGACTCTGATATAGACACAGATTAATGCAGGGGCGCCAGCAACTAGCTGCAGTCATGCATACATGATACTGTCATATAATGACAACTGTCAGGACAAGGAGAGTAGATGCCATTATACTAGCAAAAATGGGTAATCACAAGCAAAAAATGTCCGAATCTAAATCCAAAAACTTTCAGGGAATCACAAATGACCAGCCAGAGTTGGTATCTCAGAGCATAGATCTCCAAAACCGGCCTCGGACCAGCAGTCAGTGGATAAATCACATTTGCTTCCTGAGTAATCAGGAGTTTTCTACTTCTATAGCAAAAAAAAAAGCTGTAACAGATTCAGGAACTTCGATCGCAGCTCTGGATAAAATACATGTATTTTAATACAATGGACTTGATGTTTTAACTGCAGTCCAAGCTGTGAAAGGCTCTGCGGAAATGTATTACTTTAATTAGAAAAGCGTTAAAACACTTTTTTTTTTTCTTGGAAAGAAATTCCCTTTAAGAACTGGCTCTCAAGGGATGCTAACGATGTGCAATTAGTGTCAGCCAATCAGATAGTCAACGGCAGTAATGTGAAAGCGCTGAATTATGTGCATTCTGTTCTTCAGCCGCTTATTAAATCTATTTATCTAATTCTTCTGCAGTAAAGCATTTACTGGCCCACACTGCTTTGATTTCTAAAAGTTTGTTAAAGAAATTGCTTATGTAATGTACTATCTCACTTAACTGCACTCAAAAGAGTTGGCAAATGAGCCAACACGTATTGCTAAAATGTTTTCTTTCAGAAATAGGAATTACTTGTAACTTCTGTGCATAGCATGTTTAAAATACTGGTGTCACATGTTTCATTGGCTAGAAGTCAGTGTTTACAATGTGGTAAAATGTAGACTGTTGCCTGCTGTGCATCCCCATTTCACAGCAAGGGTTAAGGGGGCTTCCACTTTTTTGGGGGGTGGATGCAGACTTTGGCCAGTGGCAATAGAAAGTACCCTGGTGTCAGTAGGAGCAAACAATGCCCCAGGCACTTTGGTCAGTGGTCCATGGGAATATAAAATGCCCCAGGGCCAGGGTTGATGGTCATTGGTAGTAAAAAAAACCCTGATCTGGTGCCCGTGGTCAGTGGAAGGAGGAATAATGCTCCATCATTGATGTCAATGGAAGGAATAGTGCCTTATCATTGGTATTGGTGGAATGAATAATGCCCAAGGGCTGGTGTCAGTGGCAGAAATAGCGCCCCATCGTTGGTGTAAGTTAGAGGTACACCGAACGGAAATTTTGGTGCCGAAACCCAAAATGCAGGATGCACTTGGCCGAAAACCAAAACCAAAAATGACAGTTTTAAAAAAAAAATTAAACTGTCATTTTTGGTTTTCGGTTTTCGGCCAAGTGCATCCTGCATTTTGGGTGTCGGCACCGAAAAAAAAAAAAAAAAAAAAAAAAAAAAATATATATATATATATATATATATATATATATATATATATATATATATAGACTTTTTAATTAATATCATGAAATCTAATGAATATGAATTTATTGTTGACCATTATTGCCACCTTTTAGCGCAAGAAAAGCTCAAGAAAAATGTATCCCTTTAAATTCTACGTACAGTATGTCCTCAAACTGCTCTGCTTCACTTCTGTTGTGGTGTTAAAAATCTTGCTTGCTGCATTTTTTGTCAGTTAAAAAAAAAAACGCACCAAAAACACACCTCCACGTTAAAAAGCATTAATAAAGCACCCCTGTTACGTTTTTGATGCGTTTTTTTTGAGTCACATGACCTATGAAAAACAAACCATAAGTACAGTAAAATCTCGCTAAAATCGCAGCAAAATCGTGTGCTTTTTCAGCGCCATTATCAGCACCTTTTTCTCTTATCGGCAAAATGCCAATAACACCATTTTCACACAATATGTTTCGGTGCATCTCTAGCATCAGTGGAAGGAATAGTGCCTCATCACTGGTGTCAATGGGAACATTGTTACCCTATCAATAGTATCAGTGGAGGGAATTTTGCCCCATTATTTGTGTTGGTGGAGGTGAGAGGAATAGCGTTCTATTGTTGGTGTCAGTGGGAAGGAATAGTGCCTCATCATTGGTATTCATGGAAGGAATAATGTCCCATCGTCATTAGTGTTATTGAGAAGAATAGTGCCCCATCAATGGTATCAGTGGGAGAAACTGTGGCCCATTGTTTGTGTCGGAGGGAGGAAAGGTGCCCCAAGAACTGGTTAAAGAGAAGGAGAGAGACAAAGGTAGAAAGAATGGTGACCAGGTAAATTTGCCCGTATAATTTATCCCTAACCTATAGTTCTGTAGAAGTTGGCAGTAGGCTCGCACTACCTGTTATACCCAGTACCGAGTCTCTGGGCTGATAACCGTGTTAGAGAACAGTATGTTGCAATATTTTTTTCTTAACTATACATACTGCAGGATCTATTTCAAAAAGTAAATTGCAAGTCTACAAACTACAACACCGTAAAATGGTAATAGAATTGGCACTCTTTCTTTATCTGCGTGTAGTTGTATATTCTTCTTATGTTCCTATCGGCCTTCTCGTTGTGCTGTAGTCTTTAATCCTATGCTGGTAGGTTAATAAGGTTTAATCCATTTTAATATTGTGTTAATTCATGTTCTTTTTTTCTGTCTTTTTCCACATTAGGAGAAAATGGTTCATCAAAGACGGAGCAGAAAGAAAATCGCATGTCCTATTCTGTGGAGACCCCTTATGGCTTTCACCTGGACCTTGACTTCCTAAAGTATGTGCATGATATTGAAAGGGGTAATACCATCAAAAGAATACACATCCACAGAAGAGCCAAACAGTCTAAGTTTAGCACTCTTCCTCGAAACTTTAGTGTTCCCGACAATGGCTCTCAGAGTTACTCTGCAGCCTCCAGTAACACCTGGAGCCCCAGTAGCTTTAGAGCTGGAGCCAAGGCTAACGAAATGTTTTCGGGAAGTGAGTCTGCTTTACGTCTGAGATATGTGCACGAGCTAAATTATAGAAGGAAGGATAATATATACGACGCTCACAAACCCTCGGGAGAGTTGGCCCCTGAAGATTTTAGCAGCTGCAGAGATCGGCCCCAATTTGCAAGAGCTTCTAGCCTTCCAGCCAGCCTATCGCAAAGCACAACTTCTTCAGACCAAAGCCAGTACGTAAAACCGCCAGAGTCTACAAACCGATTCAGCGAAAGCAGGCTGGAGTTTATGAAAGATCCCGCACGCTCCCAACATTCTGGTGAGCAGATTGTGGCTGCATTCAAAAGAATAAAAGACCTTGAAGAACAGTTGAAAAACATTCCGGAATTAAAACAAACTATATCTGCACTTGAGGAAGAAAACAGTAAATTAAATTCTCAAGTTGAATCTCTTTCCCAAATTGTTAATAGCAGAAAGGAGCAGGAGGCTGCACAACTGACTATTTGTGAAAGCAAGGCCAAAGTTGAGGACATTGAAAATGGAGTACATGAAGCCCACGATCAGTCAAGCATCAACAATTTAAATAACTCTCTGTATTCAGGTGTTAATCAGCAAATTGCAGAATTGACTGAACAACTGGATGACCGTACCAGAGAGGTACAGAATCTCAGGGTGCTGGTGGAGAAACAGAGCAATGAATTGAAGGCAAAGGATGTGTATATTGCAGACCTGACAAGAACGATGGAAACCATGGAAGAAGCCAGAAGACAATACATAGACAGACAGTGCAAAGATGCAGCAGTGAACACGGAGGAGATCGAAACCAAGGCCAAGAAGGAAAGTTTAGACAAAAACACATTTGCCAACATCTCAGTTGCAACTCAGTCAGTGGGATGTGGTGTACTGCCAGCAGATCTGGATCAACCTCCAGATGAAAGAAACGATGGCAATGAAGTGCATGAACATGCTGGTGAAAGATTAGGTCCATTGACTGGTATAAAGGTAGCGATGGTCCAGCAGGTTACGGGATGTGAAATGAAAACAGAGAAAGATACAAAGACTGGTCCCATGGAAAGTGAAACGGTGCATGAGATGGTGGACTCCCAAACCCATCTGCTTCAAATTTGTGACAGCAAAGCCTGTGGTTATGAAGTTCTGGTTGATAACAAACATTGCTCGGCTGACCGTCCACCTCCCACAGATGCTTCTATTGGACAGTATGTAAAACGGATACAGGATCTTCTGCAGGAGCAATGGACGTGTCTGGAACATGGATATCCAGACCTGGCTAGTGCCATCAAACAGCCTGCTTCCAAACTCAGTTCCATCCAGAATCAGCTGGTCAATTCTCTTAATCTTTTGTCATCTGTGTATTCTGCTCAACCAGGACCAGCAAGAGAGACTGAGAAGGCCGAAAGCCAACTAGGGGGTAAGCAAGAGTCCACTACATTTTTAAAATGATCTTTAAACAGCAATACACTATTTCTATTTTGAGTAAATTATCCTTTACTTTCAACCATTCCTTTTAGGTCATGGGTGCTCAACCTGTGGCCCTCCCAGATGTTTCAGAACTACAATTCCCATCATGCCTCATCCTTTGGGAGTCGTGCTTGTAACTATCAACTTTGCAATGCCTCATGGGGCTTGTAGTTCTGCAGCAGCTGGAGGGCCACAGGTTGAGCACCCATGTTCTAGGTATACAGAAGGATCTGTAACACACCCACACTTGTCATAATGCCCTTTATCCTGCTTGGCCAATTAGACTAAAGAATTGTACCCATGTTTTTTATTCTCACTTAAGATCCTTAAAGTGTAGCCTAAGGCAATTTTTTTTAAAGTTTTGAATAGAATGTAGAGGGATTATAACCCTTGTCAGGTATCACTGTCTGTGCCCCCTTTAGCATGCAGCAGCTCACAGCAGGAGTCCGGTGCATCCCCGTTCACCATTTCAGGTCTGGTTTCAGCCCGAACTTTTGGCTGAATTCAGACCTGAAACGGATCAAAAGACGCACAGGGCTGCTGTGCAAATCGCACCGTAGCCGCTGCTTAGATATGTGAACCGGCTCCATGGAGAGCCGGTCACAATCTCCTGTGAGAATTGGAGTCCGCATCCAATTCGCACTAGTGTGAACCCAGCCTCAGGGAAATTGACTCTTTCTATTTGTCCTGTTTACTGTCATCACCGAGTGTAAAAGTGAAAAACAAAATCCCAAATTTTAGGTTGTCGCCAGAACAGGAGCAGCGAGAAAGTCTTCCAATGGGGACACTAGTACTGATGACCACCAGGAATCCTTCACTTCGCTTCACAAAGAATTGATTAGGTTTTGATGGGTTTTATAGAGCATAAAACCAGGGACTACAGAATCCGGAGAAAACTAAAAACACAACTTTCTCCGCTCAGAAACGATAAGTCTGGAACTTTGCATTAAAGTGGTTGTAAACCCCATTCATGAAATCTGAACTAAGCACCACTATCTGTACTGTTTACTTGTCTCTCTCCAAAGCTCTAAGTGTCACTTCTCTCTGGTGCTTTGTTCCTCTGTTATCAGCATGAGTCACTTCTGACAAGTTCTTAGAAACATGAGCTCAAAATTCGTGTTGGGGAGGGAGCTTAGAGGGAGATAAGCACTGAGCTTGTCTATTCAGAATACAGCTCTGCCTGTTCCTTCGTTCCTCTGCCTATGTAAGGGGGGGTCCCTTTCCTCCAATCAACTCTCAGCTCTCACACAGTGTGAGTGGAGTCTATCCACCCTTTCCTATGTTCCGCTGGCAGATGAAGAAAGATTTTTAACACGTTCTGCACTTTTGCAAGAGAATAGAAAGCGGAAGACAGCAGATATGGATGTAAAACTTATATAGGGAGAATTGTTTCATCCCTGTGTATCATCTGGGGCTGTTCACTTCACTGACTATATGTGAGGGTTTACATCCACTTTAAGCCTTATTGCGAATCCTCTGTCATTTTCTTCTACATTTCCACACTGGCAGGGTCCTGCACCGTCAGTCCATATAAGTAGATCTGTGTTTGCATGTATGGTTCTACTTTCTTTTTGGAGTACAAAAAGTGAGTAAGAGGTTCCGTGGTACCTTTTTTAAGGAGCTTACCTTTCTGTAACATGTGGACATCAAAAATACCTTTTGAGTTTGTATCCTTCCTCTTACTTTATTGGAACTTATGTCACGTACACACGACCGGTTTTGCCGTCGGAATTAACTCCAAAGGTTACTCCAACGGAATTCCATTCAAGCGGTCTTGCCTACACACGGTCAACCCAAAGTCCGACCAAAGTCCGACCGTCCAGAATGCGGTGACATGCAACACGCACGACGGAACTAGAAAACGGAAGTTCAATAGCCAATAGCCAATAGCTTCCGTCCCGTACTTGCTTCAGAGCATGCGTCGTTTTTGGTCCGTCAGAACAGCATACAGACAATCGGGTTTTCCCCATAGGAATTGGTTCCGTTGGAAATATTTAGAACATGTTTCATTTCTAGGTCGGTCAGAATTTAAAAAAAAAGAAGTCAGATGAGGCCTACACACGATTGGAATAGATGATGAAAAGCTTCCGTCGGACTTTTTCTGTCTGACATTCCGCTCATGTGTACGCGGCTTTAGTGTCCAGGCAGGTATGTTCCTCATAATATTTTGTAGAGCATGTACTCTGCATTAGCAACTCAGAGCAGATACAGTATATTCCAGTATAGGAAGGTACTTCTATGAGTACAGGGTAAAGGTATCTTTTTCAGTATAACTCAGCTGCTAAAGCTGTATATTATAATATTTTACCTATTATACCACTTAAGCTGTGAGGGTCAATCAATATCCTTCTGCGACTGCAGGCGATAATTAATCCTGAGAAACAATACAAATTTTCAAAATAAATAAAAATTATGATATTCTATTATTTTCATTACATCTTGCAATCAAATAAGGAAGACTCTGGAGCAGCTTTTCTGAACTTTTTTCTTTACCCTGGAGGAACCCCCTAAAACAGGTTTTTGGTTTCGGGGAACCTCTGCTATAATGTATTGCAGCTCCAGCACATAGTACATTAGTGTGATCAGTATATTTTAGATTAATAAAAGCATAAAGAATGTGATATACCTAAAGTATTTTACACCCAAAGCAGATCACTTAACACCCCTGCTCTGTGGAACAAATCTATTCTCAATAATAATCATGGTATTAAAATTGATAAAAAAATAATAATGGTGGCCAGAAAAAAATGCAATAGTGTAGCATTCCTCGACAATAGTGATCGGTGCCCTCTTATATCGGCAGTCAGTGTAATGACACCCCTTACATTGGTGGTCAGTGATGAAGGATCACCTTACATTGGTGACAGTAGAGATGAAAAACCTTGCATTGATGATCCATGGAGAAGAATAACCTTACATTTGTAGTCAATGAAGAAGGGTCACTTTACATTGGTGGTCAGTGGGAAGAATGCCACCCTTAAAGACAATGAGAAAGAACATGGGGGTTAGTGGCTACTTTGAGAGGAGAGGTTTCACCGGTCACACGCCACTTGCTCTGCTGAATGACATCTACTGTCTAACTATGCAAGCATTAACCAGGAGGTCTAACTGTCAATGCTGAAGAAACCCCTAGCAACATCTAGAGGAACTCTAAGGTTCCACAGAATTCTGGTTGAAAAAGGCTGGTCTAGGAAGTACATCTGATTGTTACTTCAGGACTGAATCTGATGCCGGCATAATTAATATGGATGGGAGATTGAGAATGTTCATAGTAATTTTGGCTTTTCAGAGACATCCCTTTGGGGAAGGGCCTACAGAGTTCTGGATTTAGGATTAGATGTTCGCAGGAAACCAGGTCACCAGAGGATGTTAAAAGATGGCCCGTTTAGTGTACTCATTCAATCATAGAACGAGAAACAAAAACCTCCTGCCCATTGTATGTATTTCCATGGTACATTTTACCATTTGACAGAAGTGCATTTTTAAACACATTTTCCTTTTTAATGTCTGAAATCCCTTTTAACAAACCAATCCTATGGCCATGTGTTCATGGAATTTACGAAGGAGAATTGTGACTCTTTTTCCATGGTTATCCTGTTTCTATCATCATTACATACAAAACTATAAATTTTTATGAACTTGTCCCAGACGGAGTTTCAGCTAATCTTACCCCATAAATCCTACCTGACAGGCCAGCGGCCAGCGTTGTTTGTTAAATATTTCCTTCCTGGCAGTCCCACGTTTTGGGGAGTTTTGTTACAGACGTGAGCAGATAAGCCAGGCATGCCTGTGTGTTTAAAACCAACATTAGTGTAAGAATTCGGGTTATAGATTACATTGTGACCGAAGGGCAGTTGAACTGAAGCTGGCCTTCTTGTATGACTGCACAACCTGCCTGGGCCAAAATGAATTATTGCACCATATAACAAATATACTCATACAAATAACAATTAGGTATAGAGGTTGCATGCTTCTTATACACACATATCCATTTTTTTTAAAATGGCCAAAATGCCAACAGACCTTCTATATAAAAAAATTTAACACAACAATCTTTGCATACTTCGCTGTGTATAGTAAATGAAAAATGTAAAACACGACCTGTTTTATATCTTTGGCATATTGAGCTTGGTCCAACTCTCTGTGAGATTTTCATTAGGCTTAGCATTTTCAGAATATCCTACCTAGTACCCTTAGAGATCCACCAGCGTTTTGGTCCACAATGTCAGCAATCTCTCCTACCTAGCCAGAGCAGGATAGAACCTTCAGCCCCGACATTCCATTGAAGTCTCACCATATTTTAGAGTATGGTTTCTCCACCAGGGTTTCATGGGTTCCATTGAAGTCTCACCATACTTTGGAGTATGGTTTCTCCACCAGGGTTTCATGGAACCGTAGGGTTCTTCCAGAGGTTGCTAGGGGTTCCCTGAGCAATGAGCAATTTCTGCCTCTTAGATAAGTTCTCTTTGACACCATTCATCTTTTTAGCTATCTGTAAGGGGGTAATTCTTCCCAATGACCACAAGTGTAAGGAGCATTCTTCCCACTGACCATCACACTAATGTATCATGAGTTGTAGATATAGTCATTTTTAGCAGGAGTTCCTAGAGACCAAAAACGTTATTTCAGGGGTTCTTCTGTGTTGAAAAGGTTCGAGAAAGGCTGCTTTAGAGTCAAGTAAGTTCTGACTCCCGTAACCTCGACAAAGCTTCCATGACTTATCATTTCAATGCTGTACTCCTTGCCAGATGATCTACATATATCTTACTTTAATGCACTTGTTAACCATCTGTAAGTTTGTACACTTTACTTTATACAGCTATGCTATTCTTTGTTACTTGTGTAAAATTAAAATAAAGAATTTAGAAAGATTTTAGTATATGCAACCCCCCCCCCCCAAAGTTACAGAGCCCTGTTTAGTTAAAGCCAGTGGCGGCCGGTCCATAAGAGGCGCCGCCCCCCTAGTCTCCATGCGCCACCCCCTAATCTACATGCGGGGTGCCGGACTCATAGGTTTCACTGAGGTTTTTTTTTCGTTTTTTTTAAGCACATGATTAGAGCCCGAGGCTCTAATTGGCTTAAAAAAGGTTGGGCTCGGGCACAGAGCACTGCGCCCCCTGAACCCACCCGCTTGTGACATTAGCGAATTGATATTCGCCATTGTCTTCTGGCTTCTTCTCCTGGCCAATCAGGACAGGAGGCGGATCTTAAGACCGCATTAGCTGGGAGGAATAGCCGAGGAAGCCGCGACCTGGATGGGATAAGCGCGGACCTGGCGGGGGGGTTAGTTTGCTGTCCCCCCCCCGGCAAAAAATAAAGCACCAGCCACCACTGGTTAAAGCAGCAGTAAAAAATCCTTGTTAAAAAAATAGTTTCTTTGTGCAAGTCACTATCATGGGCGCGGGAGTCTCGGCCACGGCACACAGCTCTGAAGGAACGGCATGGGCTGGCCGTTCCTTCAGAGCACATCTGTCACTGGCTGCTGCACGCTAGAATATCTCCTAAACGGGGCATGTTACGGAGATATTCACTTTACCTACAGGTAAGCTTTATTATAGACTTACTCGTAGGTAAAAATAATGAGAGAGAGTTTACTACCACTTTAAAGAAAGCAAAATTAGTTGGGTATGATTTAGAAAAATTCACAGAGAGCAGTTTAGTATGTGATAGTCATAGTTGTTGTTTAACCGGAAAATTTGGCCGCTCAATGACCAGGCCATTTTTTACGATTCGGCACTGTGTCGCTTTAACTGACAATTGCGCGGTTGTGCAACGCTGCACCCAAACAAAATTGACGTCCTTTTTTCCACACAAATAGAGCTTTCTTTGGTGGCATTTGATCACCTCTGTGGTTTTTATTTTTTGCGCTATAAACAAAAAAAGAGCGACAATTTTGAAAAAAACACAATATTCTGTACTTTTTGCTATAATAAATATTCCCATTTTTTTTTTTTTTTTGTAAAAAAGCACATTTTTTTCTGTTTAGGCCGATATATATTCTTCATATTCATATTTTTGTTAAAAATCGCAATAAGCGTATATTGATTGATTTACAGCATTTTTATTATTATTATTTTTTTTTTTACTAGTAATGGGATTTTTATCGTGACTGCGACGTTACGGCGGACACATCGGACACTTTTGACACATTTTTGGGACCATTGGCATTTATACAGCGATCAGTGCTATAAAAATGCACTGATTACTGTATAAATGTCACTGGCAGGGAGGGGGTTAACACTAGGGGGCGATCAAGGGGTTAACTGTGTTCCCTGCTACGTGTTCCTAACTGTAGGGGGAGGGGACTGACTAGAGGAAATGACAGATTGTGGTTCCTAGCTATTAGGAACACACGATCTGTCACTCCTCACAGAGCAGAACAGGGATTTGTGTGTTTACCGTGCGACCGTCGGCCACGAGCATCGGCACCCGCGCCTCCGGCGGCGCGCGCCTGCTATCCCGTTTCCACGAGCTGACGTATAGCTACGACGGCTCGTGGGATCGTGCCGACCTGCCAAAGTATGACGGTGGCTGGTCAGCGAACGGTTAAGAGTTCAGTGGTCAGGAGTACGTCATATACAGCCCAACTTACAGAGTACAGTTATCAGAAGTATGAAATACCGAGCATAGTGTGTATCGTACAGGGCTCAGGAGTGCATAATACACAGGAGTTGGGATACATGAACACACAGAGTGGGGTACAACAAAGAATGACCTCCCTCTCCAAGTCAAAATACAGGTCTTCAAGTACAGATTTCCTTCCAATGCAGCTCTCTGTAGCTCCATAGCCACCTTGGATACTTCTACAGCTTCTGGACAGTTGACTCCTTTGCTAAACCCTTGGAGGACCATTCCTAGACCCTGTTAGAATAAAAATGTGGGGCTGGCCTCTAGGTATCTGGGGATACTTTTTGTAACGCACTTGGTAAATGATAAGGAGTAAGGGGTCAGATGGCCCCACTAGCTCAGACTCAACACATGGCTCTGGGGGGGGTGGGGGGATGGGTGGAGTGGTCCTCTCCCAGAAGACATTAGTACTCTCTGTTCGGACAGTTGCCTCCACTCTGAATCCAAACCTTCCTCTGGGCACTCTGCTGGTCCTTCGGCTGCACTGCCTTCCTCCTGTTTATCTAGGGGGAATTTTATTTTTGCCACAATGTCTGAATTCATGGGCAGAATTTTGATCCCTTCATTCCTCCTTTTTGCGTCAGTCTTTGCTGCGGATACACAGAGGATGCACGCCCTTAATAAAACTGTTCGCTCTTGTCTAGTATTTAGCCTGTTTAGCATTAAAGACTTAAAGCGGAGTTCCACACAAAAATGGAACTTCCGCTTTTCGGAACCCTCCCCCCCTCCAGTGTCACATTTGGTACCTTTCAGGGGGGAGGGGGGTGCAGATACCTCTCTAAGACAGGTATTTGCACCCACTTCCGGCATAGACTACCATGGGAGTCTATGCCTCTTCCTGTCCCTCCGCGCTGTCTCCTGGGAAACACACAGCTCCCAGGAGATAGCGTTGACCACTTACGATGCAAAGCGCGTCTCGCGCATGCGCAGTAGGGAACCGGGAAGTGAAGCTGCAACGCTTCACTTCCTGATTCCCACACCCAGGATGGCGGCGGCAGCTGCCGAGAACTGAGCGGGTTCTCGGCGTCGCCTGCTGACATCGTTTGACCCTGGGACAGGTAAGTGGCCATTTATTAAAAGTCAGCAGCTGCAGTATTTGTAGCTGCTGGCTTTTAATTTTTTTTTTTTTTTTTGGCGGTTTAGGTGGACTCCCTCTTTAAGGACCGAGCCTCTTTTTGAGAATTGTTTACAAGTTAAAAACTGTTTTTTTTGCTAGAAAATTACTTAGAACCCCCAAACATTATACATTTTTTTCCCAACACCCTAGAGAATAAAATGGCGGTCGTTGCAATACTTTCTGTCACACCGTATTTGCGCAGCGGTCATACATGCGCACTTTTTTGGAAAAAAATTCACTTTTTTTGAATTAAAAAATAAGACAACAGTAAAGTTAGCCCAATTTTTTTTTTTATATTTTGAAAATGTTATGCCGAGTAAATTGATACCCAACATGACACGCTTCAAAATTGTGCCCCGCTCGTTGAATGGCGACAAACTTTTACCCTTAAAAATCTCCATAGGCCACATATAAAAAATTCTACAGGTTGCATGTTTTGCGTTACAGAGGAGGTCTAGGGCTAGAATTATTGCCCTCGCCCTACCGATCGTGGCGATACCTCACATGTGTGGTTTGAACACCGTTTTCATATGCGGGCGCTACTCACGTATGCGTTCACCTCTGCACACAAACTCAGCGGGACGGGGCGCGCTTAAAAAAAAAAAAAATCTTATTTATTTTACCTTTTTATTTTTACACTGTTCTTTTAAAAAAAAAAATGTGTCACTTTTATTCCTATTACAAGGCATGTAAACATGCCTTGTAATAGAAAAAAATCATGACAGGACCTTAAATATGAGATCTGGGGTCAAAAAGACCTCAGATCTCATATTTACACTAAAATGCAATAAAAAAAATAAATAATAAAATAAAATTTTGTCATTTTAAAAAAATCAAAACAAAAAATGGCCCTTTAAGAGCTATGGTATGGAGACGGGTGGGGGCCATCTTCCCCTCACTCGTCTCCATACCCAGAAAGGAGAAGGATCCGATCGTCTCCGCCGCTGCTTGTGGCTCCGGAGCGCGGCGGAGGGCTCCGGAGCGCGGCGGAGGGCACCGGAGCGCGGCGGGAGGGAGGCCCCCTCTCCCGCCACCGATAAAACTGATCTTGCGGCGAATCCGCCACAGAGACCACTATTATTGGAAAGCGGCCGAAGAAGAGGATAGCTGCTGCCATAACAACGATATTCCCCTTCAAATTTAGGACGTATATCGGCGTGCAGTCCATAAGTGGTTAATGGCCCGTACACACGATCCGAATATCGTACGAAAACAGCCGTCCGAGGAAGGATCATACGATATGCGGATCGTGTGTACACTACTTTCGACAGCCGATCATGACCGTCCATCCGATATTATTTGGACATACATGAAAATTGTCCTTGTGCGATTCCAGATCGTACGATTTTCGCTTAGTCGGTATAGTTGTCGTCCGAAAATACAATACAAATACATTACAACACATGACATCACTCCCGATTTATTTTTTTTGTCCGTAGTACGAGAATTTTCCTGACTTTATTTAGCTATTCAATTTCTACTTGCGACTATTAAGCGGGAACGGTCGTACGATTGGTCGCACGATATTCGGAACGTGTGTACGAGGCATAAAGCAGCACAAGTCTTCAAACCCAAAGGTCTATGGCCTCTACAACTGCCCGAACCTGCTAAGACCTTCCCTGTTAATTTTTTGTTTTTTAGATCCCATCATATACAGTGGTTACCTGGGCCCATTATGCTATGGGTTGGGAACTTTGACCCAATATTGGAACTACTGTCTTGTTAAATTTTTATTTTTACTTTTTTTTCTTTTTTTTTTCTTTTTTATTTATTGCAGTTGCCCTACTTGTATTGTGCCCAACAATTAGATTATCTCCACTTGTCATGAAAATGACAGAACATTTGTACACCCACCTAGAAGACGGGAAATTTGCCTGCGGCATCCTGTGTCCTCTTGTGTTATGTGTATTCTGACAAATGTCATCCCCAGCTGTGCCGAGACGCAGCTTGCCAGCAACTTCCTTTTAGGGAAGAAAGTCACAATAGATGCAGCAAAATCAACTGGCTTTTTTTTTTTTTTTCTGCTTAACCAGGATTGAATTTAAGAAAAGCCCAATGACAAATTTGTTAATGGCCGTCACGAGTTTGCCCATTTTAAGATATCCATCACTAAGTCATTAAGTTTAATTATGTCCTAATGAATTCTCTATGACTTTTTTTTTTTGTACAGAAACGTCCCCCATAAACAGCCTGAAGTCAATTATGAAGAAGAAGACTAATAGCGGACGCTCGAGTTCAAGTGCAGAAGCTCGAGCTAAGAAGAATCTCCAGTTTGTTGGGGTCAATGGTGGGTAAGCATCAGATCGGAGACTCTCAGTAAAACTTTGTTTCCATTGATTGCCTATACTAGGGCTAAGCAAAGTAGAGAAATTGAAAGTTTCCTGAGCAGATGGCTAGACCAAGCGGGCTACTTAATTCCGCACACATTTTTATTTATATTATACGCAGAGCTCTGTTCTGTGTATCATCTAGACCAGGGGTCCCCAAACTTTTCAAACCAGTTTATGGTCCTTCAGACTTTAGGAGGGCTGGATTGTGACCAGTGAGGGGGCAGAAAATGTCCTGAGCCCAGCATCGGTGAGAATAAATATGGCCTCAAGGTTGGCGGTCAGTAGGAGGATTAGTAGAGGAATAGTATCCCATCATTGGTATCAGTGAAAGAAATAGTGCCCCCCTTGTTGGTGTCAGTGGGAGGAATAGTCCCCTAAGGGCCGGATAAAGGCTAGCAAAGGGCCACATCTGGCCCTCGGTCTGACCCCTGACCTAGACGATCAGCCGGTGCCGGCGAACATCCATTGGACATCCATCTGCTGTCTAATCACAGCAGAGCCTTGGCGGCGTTGTGCGTCCCCTACCTGGGAGTGCCAGATCACGTACTAGGTACACGATCCAGCGCAGAGCGGTGCGGCCTGCCGCAGTAAAAGTATGCGGGGCGGTCCGCAAGTGGTTAAAGAAGGCTGGAAAAGGGGGTTTACTTTTTATGAGTCTTTAAACTTGAAAAAATAAACAATCTAGCATAGAAAACATGATCCAGCGCGGAAATAGTCTTCAGGGAGAAGTAGTTAAAGCTGGAGTTCTTCACAAAACGTACCCACCCATAGGCATGATTTTTGTGTTACATATAGATTTTGGTTGGTTTATAATTCTACAAGGATTAGTTTTTTTTTTCTTAGTTTTGTTTTTTAACCAGCTAGCTTTTCTGTTGATGTGATTTATAACTTCCAGCTCGAAGGACTTGGAGATATTGTCCAGAGTGTTCTACTAATGAGCTGGCCCTCCTGATCTAATTAAATCCTGAAGTCTTGCTGTGTTCTGTACTTTTAACTAATCATGATAAATGGTGGGCATTATGGATTCTGGGACTCTAGTTGGTATTCTATCTGAAACATTTGAACGCGTTTTTGTGAATGCATCTGCAACAAGTTGAGCCATAGTATTTAATGATGTCTACTTCACAGGCCGGTGGCATTGTTAGGCCCAGGTCTTCTAACATGGAGACTTTCCTTGGAATTGGGGCCTGCAAATGCTTCCCATACAAAACCTGTGTGGCCTGATCCCAACTCTTTCCACCTATTGCCGGGACAAGGTCACCTAGAGCAGTAGTTCCCAACCTCAGACCTCAAGTACCCCTGACAGGCCATGTTTGCAGGTTTTCCTTTATCTTGCATACGTGCTTTAAATCAGAGTAAATGGCTTGGTATTTTGGACAGCTATTTCATCTAAGAGAATTTTCCAAAACAAGGCCTGTTGGGGGGGGTACTTGAGGACTGAGGTTGAGAACCACTGATCTAGGTGACATTGTCGCGGGCAAACATGCCAAATTCCCCCCCCCCACCCAAAGATGTATGAGCATTATGTGTCAGCAAAAGTCCCCCCCCCCCAAAAAAAAGAAATTGAGCACCAATCTGCATGCTTACCCCCTAAGCATAAATGCCCCCCCATACAAGTCCGCCCCCTGCTGAAATCCCCTTCCCAGCATGAATCTTTGCCCCCCCCAGTTCAAATCCTCTCATTTCCCATATGGCCCCAGCACAAATCCACCCCGCCCCCTGAAAAAATGCCCCCCCCTCCTAGTACTAATCCTCTACCCCTCAAAATTCCCCTGTGAGCACATATCCTCTCCCCCCACTCCAAATGCCCCTCCCAGCACAAATTCTCCACAATCCCCCATCCTAGCACAAATCCCTCCCAAAGTTCCCCTCCTAGCACAAAAACCCAGTCATCCCTACTAGCACAAATCCTCCCCCCTCCCAAAAAAAATCCCCCTCCTAGCACAAATCCCCTTTCACCCACCATCTTACTTTTTCTAGCACAAACCCCCCAAAAATGTTCTACTCCTAGCACAAATCTTCTTCCCCCGTTCCCCCTTCCAACACAAATCCCCTCAAATCACCACTCCTAGCACACCTCCTCAAAGTTCCCCTCCTAGAACAATTGTTATCCCCTGCCGCTCCCCAAATTCCCCCTCCTAACACAAATCCCCTCCCCCAACCTTGTGGTGCCCCCCCTCTCCCATCTGACATGATACCACAGTGCCTAGGGCAGCTGCCCCTCCTGCCTACCCCTTTTCCCGGCCCTGCTTTCACCATTCTCCTCCATTACCCCCCCCACACACACACACACTGAATATTGATAAAACTGCCCAGTGCTTAAAATCCATTTTATGAAACAGATCTGATCCTTTGTCAAAGCAAAGTGACAGGCCTTCTTGGCAGGCCACCCTCACCCAGTGGTACCTTTTTACCAAGCTCCCCCACAGCTACATTTGCCTTTCAGAGCCTTTGGAATCACCCCCATACAGGTATGGCAATATACCTCCTACCTTTACCCTCCAGGATGCAGTGTTCAGGCCTGAGTAGCCAATCCTTTGCTACATGGGGGAAGAGAAGAGGTCATTAGCACTGTGTAAGCTACTACACATACCAACATGGAGCTTACACAGGGATCAGACCCAGAACTCCGACAGATGGACATAGCCAACAGGGGAGCTCAACAGAGGTGAGTATCATCTGTTTGGGGGGAAGGCCTGGCAAGTGAACCTGTTGCTTTACCCTGAATCAACAAAGTAGCAGATTCTCTTAGAATATCTAAAGCCATTTTTAATTTGGAATAGAGTGGGAAATAATTACAATCTCTGTTTTATATCATCTGCTTCTCATTTAAGAGATTTCTCTTCACTTTCTGTCCAGTAGACAAAACGGGAAGTGAAAGGAAATCAATTAAAAATCTGGTAAATCTCCTCTTAGACTAGAGCAAGGTTTCTCAACCGTAGGGTTCCTCCAGAGGTTGCTAGGGGTTCCTTGAGCTATGAGCAATTTCTGCCTATCAGATAAGTTCCCACTGACACCATTGATCTGTTATCTGTCAGGGGGCAATTCTTCTCAATGACCACAAGTGTAATGCCTCGTACACACGATCGGACTTTCCGACATCAAAACCGTGGATTTTTGTTCGAAGGTTGTTGGCTCCAACTTGTCTTGCATACACACGGTCACACAAATGTTGGCCAACAATTACGAATGTGGGAACGTGGTGACGTACAAGACGTACGACGAGCCGAGAAAAAGGAAGTTCCAGTAGCCAGTGCGGCTCCTTCTGCTTGATGCCGAGCATGCGTGAGCTTTTGTGCGACGATCTTGTGTACACATGATCAGAAATTCCGACAACAAAGTTTTGTTGGCGGAAAATTTGAGAACCTGCTAGCCAACATTTGTTGGCGGAAAGTCTCACAACAAATGTTCAATGGAGCAGACACACACGGTCGGACTTTTAGCTCACATCCAAAATTTCCCGTCGGAAAATCCGACCGTGTGTACGCGGCATTAGGATCATTCTTCCCACTGACCATCACACTAATCCTGAATTGTAGATATATTAATTTTTAGCGGGGGGTTCCCTGAGACCAGAAAGTTATTTCAGGGGTTCCTCTGTGTTGAAAAGGTTGAGAGAGGCTGCGTTAGACAGTTGTCACCAGTCCCCATTGGAAGATTTACCTTCTATTCCTGTTCTTGTGAAAACTGGATTAGATCTCGCTTCCATCTAAAATAAAAAAAGTCTTGGCTTTAGATATACTCTCCCCCCCCCCCCAGCCCCCTTAAAGGATAAGTTCTTCTTTCTGGTACAATGTTTTTATTGAAAAAAAAAAAGAAGGGAGAAACCCCAGATAACGAATTCCCACGCAGGGGATATGTACAAAAACATAAAGAAGAGGTTTACATAACGGTACATAATGAAACATATTTTAAGAGTGTATTATATCAACAGACATTGACCTACCAGACAGGGCCGGAGGTCAGTGCGCTATGTCCAGGCCATGGGGCCCAGGAGCTGAGGCAGACAAGGGTGAGCAGAGTTGTCCGCAAAACAGGGAAGAGGGTGACAGACAAACACGAGGGGAGAAAAAAAAAGGGAGAAAAGAGAAGGGGGAAAGAAGGGGGAAAGGAGAAGAAGGGAAGAACACATATACTATTACGGGGGGGGGAGGGTTAAGTGTAGGGTAGAACGTCGGGCGAAGGGCCCAGGAAGAGAGGAAATGGGAGGAGGGGGGAAGGGGGTCCCCCCAGGCTGGAGGTTGGTTCAAAATGAATTTACAAACCTAGGCTAGTTGGATTTAGGTTGGGGAGTGTGTAGGACCACCACGGGGCCCATACCTTAATAAATTTTGCATGGGAGTCGTGAAGGATGCTGGACATTTTCTCGTGAATCATGAGGGTCGTCAATGAAGTCTTCACCTCTGCGAATGAGACAGAGGGTTTTTTCCAAGCCCTCGCTATTGTTCGTTTGGTGGCGATAAATAAGTATGTAGCTAGTTTCTGTTGATGAGAGAAAAGGCCCGGGAGCGGGCAATGAAGTAATGCAAATTTGGGGTCTTTGCGAAAATGGACATGAAATAGGGAGGAAAGTAGACCAAAGACCCTTGACCAGAAGCCTACAAGGCGAGGGCAAGACCACCATGTGTGCAGTTCATCTCCTCTTTGACCACAACCTCGGAAGCATCTATCATTGCAAGATGGGTTTGATTTGGCGATGCGGGCTGGAACCCAGTACCAGCGCAGGAGGACCTTATAGGCCGCCTCCAGGGTGGCAGTGTTGAATGAGCATTTTGCTATGCTGGACCAGGCCTTACTCCAATCTGCTAAATCTATGGGGGATAAATCGCGTTCCCATTTAAGCACATAGGAAAGGGTAGTGGAAGTGTTGCCAGCAGTTAGTAAGGAGTATATCATGGAAATGGTGCCGCGAGCACCCGGGCATTGTTGGCAGAATTGCTCGAAGGCAGTCATTTGATACGGGAAGGAGCCTAGGCGCCGGAGTGAAGTTATCCAGTGTCGCAGTTGGATGTAGCGGAAAAGTTCAGCAGGTGGAGCATCATGGGTCTCTTGAAACGAGGACCACGCAGGGAAGGCGCGGGTACGAAGAAAGTGACGAACCAGGGAGAACCCATGTGCAGGCCACCACGAAAAAATATAGGGTTGTTCTAGGCCCGGTGGGAACATAGGGTTATTCAAGAGAGGGAGCAGCGGTACGAATGGGGACATAAGTTTGCCTGAGTATCGAATCGAGTCCCACAATTTCAGACTGTGCGTCATGAGAGGGCTAGCAGAAGGCGGTCGCATTTTAGGGGGTAGCCACAATAAGGCCGAGATAGGGACAGGCGCGCAATTGGGTACCTCCAGGAGAACCCATAGGGGGATATCAGAGGTCGCGTGGAGCATGGTGAGTTGGGAAATTTGGGCTGCTTGGTAGTACTTTGCAACGTCCGGAACGCCTAGTCCACCCCGTAACCTATGAGCATAGAGAGTGGAGCGGGAAACTCTGGGGCGTTTGTGTGCCCAGATAAAGGAGAGAAGTCTGTTCTGAAGTAGCCGCAGATAGAAGGCAGGGACTCGGACAGGAAGGGTTCGAAAGAAGTAAAGAATCTTTGGGAGAATGGTCATCTTGACCGCATGGATACGACCGATCCAGGATAAGGTGGGAAATCACCACGAAGCCATGAGGGCCGTGATGGTACGCAAGAGTGGGTAATAGTTGGCGGAGAAAAGGGAGGCGTAAGAAGGGGTCAACTTAATGCCCAAGTAGTCCAGGGAGGAACTTGCCCATCGGTAAGGGAAGGAGGATTGGAGATGTAAGACTAGGGGGCCTGGGAGAGTGACGTTCAGGGCGGTAGTTTTGTGTGGGTTAATACGGAGGCCAGAGATAGATGAAAATTGGGTTAGAAGGGCCTGGAGATTTGGTAGGGTGACGATGGGGTTGGTGAGAGTTAGGAGGGCATCGTCAGCGAACATATTCAGTTTATAATTGTCACCTGCATAAGGGATGCCCGTGATATTAGAGTCTGCCCTAAGGGCAATAGCTAGCGGCTCAGATAAGTTCTTCTTTCATAACATATTACATGCTACACCCATATTCAGGGGGTAACGTGTTATGAAAGGATTGGCTCCTCCTCCCCCCGGCTTTGACAGCTAGTGGGAGATCTTCTCCCCCTGCTAGCTGTTACAATTTAAAAAATTCACAGTGTTCTGTGAATGGAAAAGTACAAGTCCCCACAGCCTTAGCGGCTGTCAGCTTGTAGTTCTCAATGAACTGCCACAGCGCTGTGTTGGTTCATTGATTCTTCCTGTCGCAGTCTATCGGCTTTCTTGTACGAAGTACAAGCAAGCAGATACACTGACAGATCTTCCGGGGACCCACATGCGGGTGCAACGCTTTACAGGCTTGCAAAACAAAAAACAATAAACACACATTTTTTTACCTGCAAAAAAAGTGCATTTATTATTGTCAAACGGTGAACTTATCCTTTAAATACTTGTCGACCAGCCGCTGTCGCAGGTTGGCTCTGCTGCACGAATCGCCGTAGCTGTACGACGGCTAGCGCAGGCGCAGTTGCAAGCGCGCGGGTTGAGCAGGCCCGTTGTCCGTCGGCAAACGCCTAGTACAGAGGCAGAACGGGGATCTGCCTCTGTAAACAAGGCGAATCCTCTTCTGACAGGAGACATGTCAGAGATCTGCTGTTCCCAGTGATCGGGAGTAGCGATTTCTGTCATGCCCTAGGCAGCCCATCCCCCCTACAGTTAGAACACACTTGGGGAACACACTTAACCCCTTGATCGCCCCCCTAGTGTTAACCCCTTCCCTACCAGTGTCATTTGTACATTGATCAGTGCATTTTTTTATAGCACTGATCAATGTAATAATGTCACTGGTCCCCAAAAAGTGTAATTTGTACATTGATCAGTGCATTTTTTTTTTTATAGCCCTGATCAATGTAATAAGGTCACTGGTCCCCAAAAAGTGTCATATGGGGTCAGATTTGGTCGCGGCAATGCCGCTAAAAAACGCAGATCGCTGCCATTACTAGTTAAATAAATAAATAAGTCCCTAAATCTATCCTATAGTTTGTAGATGCGATAACTTTTGTGCACGCCAATCAATATACGCCTATTGGGATCTGTTTGACCTAAAATATGTAGAATATACATGGGCCTAAACTGATGAATAAATGAGCTTTTTATATATATATTTTTTTGGATTTGTATCATAGCAAAACGTAAACAAACGTTTTTTGTTTTTTTCAAAATTGTCGCTCTTTTTTTGTTTATGGCGCAAAAAATAAAAACCGCAGAGGTGATCAAATACCACCAAAAGAAAGCTGTACTTGTGGGGGGAAAAAAGGACGTCAATTTTGTTTGGGTACAACGTCGCACGACCGCGCAATTGTCAGTTAAAGCGACGCAGTGCCGAATCGCAAAACATGGCCTGGTCATGAAGGGGGGCTGAGGTGGTTTAACACTTACCTGAGCCCGATCTCATTCCAAAACTGTACTCGTCTGCAACAGCTCTTCTCCCGCCACCCTCTCTTCTCCCCCTGCTGCTGTCAGTCAAAGCCTGCAAGATGGGGGGGGGGGCAGCTACGCTACGTGTGTCTACAGATGCACACAGAACAGAAGGAGAAGAGGGAGGAGTGGAGAGCATGGGCAGGGAACCCCAGAAAAGGTTCAGAGAGGTTCAGGGCTGCTCTGTGCAAAACCATTGCACAGAGCAAGTAAGTATAACATGTTTGTATTTAAAACTGAATTTAAAAACCTTTTACAATCACTTTAACATCAGAAAGCTGAAGGAAGGAGGAAGCGCTGGACACTGATCCATTTTGGGACACTGGAGATAATTATTCAGGATGTCCGCACCCATTTAGTGAGACAATGTAACATTAATCTGGACACTGGCAGACTTTTACATTATGTAATTATCTACATCATGGCCAAAAATGTATTTTAAAGGGGACGCATTGCCTCTAAAAGACACGCGCAAGGATTTTATTTGATAAATATTAGAAATGGAGCAGCCATTTCTACCCTTTTTTTTTGACACTTTGTTTAATTTACTGTATTGACACTTTTCTTAATTTTTTTAATTTATTTTCAGTTGTGGGAACACAATTATTTTGGTTTGCAGCCTATTTGTTTTTTTTTTGTTTGTTTTTTTGTATTGAGTAGATAAGTATGGAAAAAAATACAGAATTATGATTTTGAGAAAAAAAAAATAAAATACAGAATTATGGTTTTGAAAAAAAAGTTGTTGTTTTTTTAACAGAATTCTGAGTTGAATTTTTTTTTACAAAATTCTGAGTTTGAAAGTCTGAATTCTGACTTTGAAACTCAGAATTCTGACTTTGAAACTCAGAATTCTGACTTTGAAACTCAGAATTCTGACTTTGAAACTCAGAATTCTGACTTTGAAACTTAGAATTCTGACTTTGAAACTCAGAATTGTAAGTTTAAAAAAAATCTACAGAATTCTGAGATTCAAAGTCAAAATTCTGACATTCAAACTCAGAATTCTGTTAAAAAAAAAAAATTTCAAAATCATCATTCTGTAATTTTTTATTTTATGATGGCCCCAGGGCTCTTCCATAGATTAGGGAGCATGGGATAAAACACTCGTGTTTTTTTTTTTTTTTTTTTTTTGATAATTTGATAAATATTGTTTATTATGCCATGATATAAAAAGAAAGCTGTTATTGCAAAATACTTACATGTATTAAAAGAGTTTTCTAATTTGTTGTACATTTTATTTCATCAAATTCTTTATTTTATTTTACATTTTCATTTTCACCAGTTTTACAGCAAAAAATATACAGCAGATGCAGACTGAAGACAGGAGTTTGTGTGTTTTTTGTCCTATTTTTTTTTTTTTCTAGTTGTACTTTGACTTTTAATCTGCTATGTTGCCTTTAGCTATGAAACCACGTCGAGCGAGGACTCCAGCTCCTCAGAGGAATACGGAGATGGAAATGTTGAGAAGACTGAAATATCAACACAAGATGCTGAAAATAACAAGATAGACCATCTAGTTATTGCAGAAACGGGAGACACAGAGGAAGAATTACGGGAACCCCCAGAGCCAGCAGGATTAGAGACCCAGCAGCAGCAGAGAAGGTACAATCTATATTAAGGGTTGTAGTGTGTGAAGCCTTCAGGGAACGATGGGTTTGAGGCCTGGGGGTGCTCCCCCCAACTCCCCGGCTGATACATATAAAATATGTTGGGCCCGTGGCCCCTCATTCAGACCTCAGCCTGTCCTACTCTGGAGGCTTTGCTATTGTCTACTTTTACCAAGTTAAGCTGGCCATACATTATACAATTTTCTTATTCAGTTTCCTTTAGGGTTAATTTCAACTATGTAGTTCAAGGGCCTGCCTGACTGCAAACAAATTGAAAGTGTTTAGGTGTGACCTCATATTATATGCTTTTTGTAAATTTAAAGGAAAGATGTACAAGAAAATTGTATAATGTATGGCCAGCCTTCAGTCTATTACGAATGCTGCTGCCAGACTAATACACCTTACCAGTGGTGTCACTAGGGTTGGTGTCACACGGTGCAGAAAAAATTGGTGTCACCCCCCTCCACCAACTATAATCCCCCTTAGTACAGAGCCCCCCCCCCTGCTCAGTACAGACCCCCTCTCTCAGTATAGACCCCCCCACTAAGTACAAATCCCCCCCACATGAGTATAGACACCCCCCCTCAGTGCAGACCCCCCAATCAGTATAGACACCCTCCCTCAGTGCAGACCCCGCCCCATCAGTATAGACACCCTCCCTCAGTGCAGACCCCACCCCATCAGTATAGACACACCCCTCAGTGCAGACCCCACCCCATCAGTATAGACACACCCCTCAGTGCAGACCTCCCATAAGTATAGACACCCCCCCATCAGTATAGACAGTGTAGCCTTTTAAATATTTATTTATTGCAATTCTTTTTTTTTTCATTCTGGGGGCTTTGGTGACATCCCCCTTTTGAGACCGGGAAAGGGACTGAGGACACAGATTCCCCAGTCCCTTTTTCGGCAGCCTCAGCTGCACTGGAGATGAATGGACAGGAGACAGAGGCTCCTGTCCATTCATAAACTGAAGCATCGTAAACACAGTTTACAATGCTCAGTTATGAATGGACAGAGTCAGTGATCGCTGACTCTGTTCATTCGGAAAAGGAAGGAGCCGGTAAATGACAGGTTTACCGGCTCCTTCCTCTGCTCTCCATCCTGAAAGATTGAGGACAAAGGGGCAGAGGGGGACCGGAGCGGAGCGCACGGAGGGGGACCGGAGCGAAGCGCACGGAGGGGGACAGGAGCGGAGCGCACGGAGGGGGACCGGAGCGGAGCGCACGGAGGGGGACCGGAAGAGCCTGGAGGAGCACGGAGGGGGACCGGAGCGGAGTGCACGGAGGGGGACCGGAGCGGAGCGCATGGAGGGGGAACGGAGCGGACCGGAGCAGAGCGCACGGAGGGGGACCGGAGCAAAGCGCACGGGGGGGGAACGGAGCGGACCAGAGCAGAGCGCACGGAGTGAGACTGGAGCGGAGCAAAGCGCACGGAGGTGGACCAGAGCGAAGCGCGTGGAGGGGGAACGGAGCGGACCGGAGCAGAGCGCACGGAGGGGGACCGGAGCAGAGCGCACAGAGGGGGAGCGGAGCGGACCGGAGCAGAGCGCACAGAGGGGGAGCGGAGCGGACCGGAGCAGAGCGCACGGATGGGGAAACAGAGCGGACCGGAGCAGAGTGCATGGAGGGGGAACGGAGCGGAGCGCACAGAGGGGGACCAGAGCAGAACACACGGAGGGGGAGCGGAAGGGGGAGGACACAGAGGGGGACTGGAGGAGGATATGGGGACAGTCGGGGGTGATCGGTGCAGCATAGGGGGAGTCACAAACACCAATCTCCCTGCATAGCATCGGAGCATTTGCCCAAGTACAAGTACTCCAGCACCGATACCAATACTAGTATCGGTATCGGTGCAACCCTATAGGGAACCTTAGAAGGGACTGTGTTCCTCTTGGCTTCCTCTTGAGCTATGGGGCTGCTGTGGCTGAGCGCCACCTGCAGTGAAGAAAGTAGACTGCACCTGCCTACAAACACACTAATGCTGGTTACCTTCATTAAAACATAGTGGTATCCCATTGTATGTAGACATGGATCATGCAAATTACATTTCTGCTTATGTAGAGAAGAAAAAAAAAATGTGTAGTCAATATCTGTACATAGAAAGTCTTCCCCATTGCATTCTTCACCTATAGGCACTAGCCTAATGGAAAATCCGGCCCATATAACTGCAGTAGCAATGTGACCCCGGGTATTATTTTATCATTTGCTGTCTCTGGAGCTGTAGAGGAAATTGCGATCAGGACTTGAGGAACATCCGTGATGCTCCAAACGTTGCTCAACAGTAATTCTCTTAAACCCTGAAGACTGACAATCAAGCATTTAGATGTTTGTATAAATGTTCTCATCGCACGGCCCTCCAATCAGCATTCACCCCAAAAGTGCAGCGGGGCTCAGGAATGATGGCAGGTCACATTGCTCTTACCTCCTGCTGCTGAAGACTTGACTGTTCAGCAGATATTTTCGAGTCTCAGAATTGGGTCGGGTTCCAGAATCTCTTCTGAATGGAATTTTTCCTTTTGTCTTCATGTTTCCGAAGATGTCTTCCTGTTCTTGTAAAGCCATTAACTGACATTTTCAGTATTTATTTCAAATTTTCTGCTTTTGCATAATCCTTTCCAGATGTGATCTTCTTCATAAACCAAAGCGGGGATGGACGCCCTCGAAATATAATTTATTTACTTGACTACATCATCGTCAAATGTTTCCAAAATCATGTTAGACATGCTCAACATCATTTATCATTCAGATAGCATGTGTGTACTGTATGGGTTTTTGTTCTCTTTGAAATCCTGTGCTGTATATTTAAAGCCTTTTAAAGTCTTTGTAACCCCTTACATATACCCAGTGAAGTGGCTGGCCTCAGGGGATACTGAGAGATTAACCCCTTGCTTACTGGCCACTTAAACCCCCCTCCTGCCCAGACCAATTTTTAGCTTTCAGCGCTGACTCACTTTGAATGACAATTGCGCGGTCATGCTACACTGTACCCAGATGAAATTTTTATCATTTTTTTCACACAAATGGAGCTTTCTTTTGGTGGTATTTAATCACCACTGGGGGTTTTATTTTTTGCTAAACAAAGAAAGACAAATTAAAAAAAACAAAAAAAATATGTTTTATAGTTTGTTATAAAATTTTTGCAAACGGGTAATTTTTCTCCTTCATTGATAAGGCGACACTGATGGGCGCAGATAAGGCGACACTGATGGGCGCAGATAAGGCGACACTGATGGGCGCAGATAAGGCAACACTGATGGGCGCAGATAAGGCGACACTGATGGGCGCAGATAAGGCGAAACTGATGAGCACAGATAAGGCGACACTGATGGGCACAGATAAGGCGGCGCTGATGGGCACAGATAAGACGGCGCTGATGGGCACAGATAAAGCGACGCTGATGGGCACAGATAAGGCGACGCTGATGGGCACAGATAAGGCGACCCTGATGATCACAGATAAGGCGACCCTGATGATCACAGATAAGGCGACCCTGATGATCACAGATAAGGCGACCCTGATGATCACAGATAAGGCGACCCTGATGATCACAGATAAGGCGACCCTGATGAGCACAGATAAGACGATCCTGATGAGCACAGATAAGGCGACCCTGATGAGCACAGATAAGGCGACCCTGATGATCACAGATAAGGCGACCCTGATGATCACAGATAAGGCGACCCTGATGATCACAGATAAGGCGACCCTGATGATCACAGATAAGGCGACCCTGATGAGCACAGATAAGGCGACCCTGATGAGCGCAGATAAGGCGACCCTGATGAGCGCAGATAAGGCGACCCTGATGAGCACAGATAAGGCGACCCTGATAGGCACTGATGTCACTGATGGGCACTGGTAGGTGGTATTGATAGGCAGCACTGGTGATGAGGCACTGATTGGTGATATTTATAGGTGACACTGTGGGCACTAGTAGGCGGCACAGGTGCGCACAGAAGTCTCTGCAGAGGCTCTCCACGATTGGGACTGATGTCCCTCTCACAGCCGCCGGTGATCGGCCTTTTTTTTTTTCTCGCGCGCTACCAGTGCGAGGAGAACAAATAGCTGATTACCGGCTCTGTTTACATAACATGATCAGCTGTCATTGGCTGAAAGCTGATCACTTGGTAAGGGGTCGGGATCGACCCCTCACACCGAATTGTAATCAGCCGAGTCTCATAGACTGGCTGATCACAGAGCGTGCCGCGCGCGCCCTGCAGGGGGCACGCAGGCCGCTCGAGCACGGGAGGACGTCTATGAATGCCCTCCTGCAAAGTGGGTCCGCGCTATAGCCGAAAGATGGCTGCAGCGCGGATAGAAAAAGAGGTTAAACAAATTCTCCTACATGAGTTGCACTTGTTTATCTGCAGTCTTCTCTACATCTGTGTTCAAAATGCAGAATTTTTAACGCTTGTCTAAGTTGTCAGAAACAAAAAGGGACGGAGAGCTGAAGTTACACTCTGCAGAGCTCAGTGAGGAAAATGCTGACAGCTGATTGGAGGGAAGAGACACAAGGGGGGGGGGTTCACACAGGAACAGAGCTGAGGCTGTGAGTCAGCTGGAGGTCCCTCCCCTGTCACCATTTTTCTCTTGGTGTCAGGAAAACTCCTCTGCCATCTGCATGAGAAAGAAATGACACTTAGTGCTCTTAATTAAGTATACACTATAGAGCAGTGATGGAGAACCTTGGCACCCCAGATGTTTGGGAACTACATTTCCCATGATGCTCATGCACTCTGCATTGTAGTTGAGCATCATGGGAAATGTAGTTCCAAAACATCTGGGGTGTCAAGGTTTGCCATCACTGCTATGGAGGGATATGCTTTTGTTCATATTTCATGTCTGAGGTTTACGAGCACTTTAAAGCTCAACTGCAGGGCCTGGACTTTCCCTCCCAGTCTCTTCAACACTCCCTGTAGGCCCTCATCTGTAACTTACCGTATATACTCGAGTATAAGTCGTTCCGAGTATAAGTCGAGGCCCTAATTTACCACAAAAAAAATGGGAAAAACTTATTGACCCGAGTATAAGACGAGGGTGAGAAATGCACAGCTACTGTAAGTGGAAAAGAAGGTCAACTATGCCCATTTGCAGCATCACTGTGCCCATTTGCAGCCATAGGTCCCCTGAACTTCAAACTCGGTAATTAAGGGTTCCTAGATGCCCCCTAGCTGCAGCCAAAATTTGGGGTCTCTGAACCCAAAGGGTCCCGAAATGACATTGCTGCAGATGGACACAGTTGACTGAATTTGGGGCCCCGTATCTCGGGGCCACTTAGTGCTAGGAACCCCAAATTTGGTTTGCAAACCCGGTGGAACTAGCACCATAAAATTTCCAAAGCTGGGGTTTCTAGCACCAAGTGGCCCCAAGATACAGGGCCCCAAAAATCAGTTCAGAAAATGTGAAGCACTTTTCTGCAGCAGAGAATGACATTTTCCGAACCGGTTTTGGGGCCCCGTATCTCGGGGCCACTTAGTGCTAGGAATCCCAGCTTTGGATATGTTATGGAACCAGTTCCACTGGGTTTGCACACCAAATTTGGGGTTCCTAGAACTAAGTGGCCCTGAGATATGGGGCCCCAAATTCGGTTCAGAAAATGTCAAGCACTTTTCTGCAGCAGAGAATGACATTTTCCGAACCGATTTTGGGGCCCCGTATCTCGGGGCCACTTAGTGCTAGGAACTTCGGCTTTGGATATGTTGTGGTACCAGTTCCACTGGGTTTGCACACCAAATTTGGGGTTCTTAGCACCAAGTGACCCTGAGATACGGGGCTCCAAAATCGGTTCGGAAAATGAAACTTTTTGCTGCAGAAAAGTGCTTGACTCGAGTATAAGTCGAGGGGGGCACTTTCAGCACAAAAAAATGTGCTGAAAAATTCGACTTATACTCGAGTATATACGGTATGTTCTATTTTGTTTTATACTTACCTTTCTCTGAGGACATCAGGCCAGTCACATTTCGTACAAGGTCCTCTTCTCCTTTTTTTTTTTTTCCGTCATTGATGCAGAGAGCGGTGTTGATGTGGTGATGTCAGTGCTTCCCTCTGCATCATTACACTGTGAATGAAGGGGGGGCTAAAAAAAAAATCCAAAATTGGGCTTTTTTTTTTTTACAAAGAACAATATTGTTTTATATGTGTGTGTGAACACTACTCTAGGTCAGTCTCCCATCTCCACCTCCACTAACACACAGACCAGGTGCGTCCAGGATTCCAATGAACAAAAAAAGTTCTGGTAGGCCGCACATCCAGTAAGATTAACTTTATATCAGCAAGTCCATAAAACCATATAAAAAGAAAAAACCTCAAATCGAGGGGAACAGCATCACCAGCTAACGCGTTTCACGTGACTAAGCGCTAAGGGAGTACATTTCTATCTAATATTTTTATTGGACATGTGCACTGCCAAAATATTTGTTTGTTTTCGTTTCATTCGTTTTTTTGCTTTTTTCGAAAATTCGGAAATCCGAAAAAAAGAAAATCAGTAAAATTCTAAATAACTAACTAATAATAACCAACTATTAAATTACAGGTATTGGAATTTCCTTTCAAATTTGGCTGTTAGTGAACGTAACGAATACGAATTTATCTGAAGTTACGAATTATCCGAAATTAACAAATTCCGCATCTAAACAAATGGAATGGAACAAATTATTAATAAATAATAATAATAAAAAGATTTTATTATATTATTATTGTTGTTTATTATTATTAGATCGTTTCGTTCCATTCTTTTAGATACGGCATTCGTTATTTCGGATACTTTGTAACTTCAGATAAATTTGTATCCGTTACGTTCACTAACAGCCAAATTTGAAAGGAAATTCCAATACTTATAATTTAATAGTTATTAGTTATTTCAGATTGTCGAGTTTTTGAATTATCAGATTTTCATTCTTTTTTTCGAATTTTCAAATTTTTGAATTTTCCATTTTTCGAACTTCCGAATTTGTCAAAATTCGTTAAACGAATTTGGAACTAAACGAATTGCACATGTCTAATTTTTATGTGTACATATATGTACCATTTGTTTGCATATTTGAGCTGTATATATTGGATAGCAGGTCAGTTTTTCAGCCTAAGCTGCATTTTTTTTTAAACAGTAGGGGGAAATTTTAAGAAAAAATTAGCCTGAAGTTGGGCTTTAAACATAAGAACATTGCTTGAGCCAGTAATTGCTTCTATAAAAGGCATCAATTTTCTTTAGCATTTTATCAAGCTTTTTAAACCGCTTTGTTGAAGCCGGTGGAGCTCCCTTCTGCTTTACTCCGGGAGTGCTGAATACAAACCTTAATAGGAATGCAGAGCAGGTAGACTGCCTTCCGTCTGTGCTTCTATGAATCTCAAATCTTCAAGAGAAACTCAAGGCAAGCAGATAAATACAGTTTAAAGAAAACCGGTCACCAGTGGGCATAATCTGCATCTCCTTTCTTGACACGGGGCTTTTACATGGAGAGAATACAAGTGAATAACAGCACACACTGAGAATCAAACTGCATTATTGTAACAATACAAGCGTAAGGATTCAGATTCTGTCAAAGCCTGGTTTAATTTAACTAATACACTATATTACCTAAAGTATTGGGACACCTGCCTCTACATGCACATGAACTTTAATGGCATCCCAGTCTTAGTCCGTAGGGTTTAATATTGAGTTGGCCCACCCTTTAGAGCTATAACAGCTTCATCTCTTCTGGGAAGGCCGTCCACAAGGTTTAGGAGTGTGTTTATGGGAATGTTTGATCATTCTTCCAGAAGCGCATTTGTGAGGTCAGGCACTGATGTTGGACGAGAAGGCCTGGCTCGCAGTCTCCTTTCTAATTCATCCCAAAGGTGTTCTATCGGGTTGAGGTGCAGGCCAGTTATGTTCCTCCACCCCAAACTCGCTTATCCATGTCTGTATGGACCTCCTTGCTTTGTGCACTGGAGCGCAGTCATGTTGGAACAGGAAGGGGCCATCCCCAAACTGTTCCCACAAAGTTAGGAGCATGAAACTGTCCAAAATGTCTTGTTATACTGATGTCTTAAGAGTTCCCTTCACTGGAACTAAGGGGCCAAGCCCAATCCCTGAAAAACAACCCCACACCATAATCCCCCCCCCACCAAATGATTTGGTCCAGTGCACAAAGCAAGGTCCATAAAGACATGGATGAGCGAGTTTGGGGTGGAGTTACTTGACTGTCCTGACCTCAACCCGATAGAACACCTTTGGGATGAATTAGAGCGGAGACTGCGAACCAGGCCTTCTCGTCCAACATCAGTGGCTGACCTCACAAATGCTCTTCTGGAAGAATAGTCAAACATTCCCATAGACACACTCCTAAACCTTGTGGACAGCCTTCCCAGAAGAGTTGAAGCTGTTATAGCTGCAAAGGGCGGGCCAACTCAATATTGAACCCTACGGACTAATGCCCCGTACACACGGTCGGATTTTCCGACGGAAAATGTGTGATAGGACTTTGTTGTCGGAAATTCCGACCGTGTGTAGGCTCCATCAGACATTTTCCATCGGATTTTCCGACACACAAAGTTGGAGAGCAGGATATAAAATTTTCCGACAACAAAATCCGTTGTCGGAAATTCCGATCGTGTGTACACAAATCCGACGGACAAAGTGCCACGCATGCTCAGAATAAATAAAGAGATGAAAGCTATTGGCCACTGCCCCGTTTATAGTCCCGACGTACGTGTTTTACGTCACCGCGTTCAGAATGATCGGATTTTCCGACAACTTTGTGCGACCGTGTGTATGCAAGACAAGTTTGAGCCAACATCCATCGGAAAAAATCCTAGGATTTTGTTGTCGGAATGTCCGAACAAAGTCCGACCGTGTGTACGGGGCATAAGACTGGGATGCCATTAAAGTTCATGTGCGTGTACAGGCAGGCGTCCCAATACTTTTGGTAATATAGTGTATGTAGCACTACCCCTCTAGGAATTGCAGGTGATGGGGTTCCCCACTGCTGCACAGCCAGGCACATAACATTTCCAGCTTTCATCCAGAGACACAATGAACAGCCCTTGAGCTTTGTTTTGTGTTTTTATTAGAGTGGTATTAACCTAGAAGGGGATAGGAATTATGGGATGCCCAACCTGATGGTGACAAAACCAGGGACAAATTCCTCCCTATTTACAGCTCCACTTGATCCTCTGTAGAACTCCAATTGATTCTTCCCTAGTAGCTAACTGTCTGTTAGACCAGCAAAAGCCCCTTACAGGTCAGGAACTCTCAGTCCCTCTGGAAAGTAGCACAATGTGTTGTGAACTGCATCCTGGAGTACCTCCAACTCCCATTTAGACACTGGTCCCAGCTCTACCTCTACAGGAAATGCTAGCCCACCAGGCTGCCTCTTCACCAGTCTATCCCACTGACTGGAGGTCTCCCATGGCAAGAGGTTTAAAGAAGACTTAAGCACACGGCTGTCTTCAAGAGAGACCTGCTATGTGTGGCAGTCTCTCCCCTTGTCTGTCCCTGCACCGTGCTGTTGTGCTCACACTGTTCTTTCCTTGCTCCCTCTGCCTTTTAGGAAAGCCTCCTTCCAACTTCTCCTGTGGTAGGATCTTTCCAGGCCAGCCACCTGAGCCCCAGACCAAGAGCCAGAACCCCCCCCCCAGACAAGAAGGTTTGCCTGAAGGGCCATCGACAGTCTCCTCAGCACTGCATCTCCATCGTCCACCCGACTCCCCTGCCAGCATGACTCACTCCTATTTAAGGGCTCACTTAGTCCCCTGTCAGGCCCACCTCCTGGGGATTGGCTAAGCGCCCCTAGATGGGCAGAACAGCCCTCCTAGCCTCCGCCCTCTAGTTTCCAGAATGCTCTCCAACTTTCCAGAACCAGGCGGGAGGCACCAGAGAGCTGTCTCTGATGCCCCGTACACACGAGCAAAAATTCTGCCAGCAAAAGTCGGATGTGAGCTTTTGGTCAGAAATTCCGACCGTGTGTATGGCTCCATCAGACTTTTGCTTGCAGAATTCCAGCCAGCAAAAGATTGACAGCATGTTCTCTATTTTTCGGTCGGAAAAAAGTTCCTATCCGAAAATGCGCTCGTCTGTATGCAATTGGGACGCGCAAAAAAATCACGCATGCTCGGACACAATTTGACGCATGCTCGGAATCATTGAACTTCATTTTCTCGGCTCGTCGTAGTGTTGTACGTCACACCGCGTTCTTGGCGGTCGAAAGTTCAGAGAACTTTTGTGTGACCGTGTGTATGCAAGGCAAGCTTGATCAGAATCCCGTCGGAAAAACCATCCAAGTTTTTTTCTGACGGAATTTCTGATCGTGTGTACGGGGCATGAGTAATGCTGCCCCGAGGTCAAAGACTCGCAGGGTTTAAACATGACTCAGGATATATTTTACCTATTCTGACACTAGTAGCACACTAGAGGGCGCTACATCTATGTTTTACTATTTCACCTGCCGAGAGATTTATACTTTTTGTTCAGCCGCTCTTGTGATTTGCACACCTCTGCCAAACAGCACAGCCAGGAAGATCACATTGCTTCTTCCTGCTTCTGGGGTCACCTCTTTGCTAATGGTTAATGAAAGCTGACTGATGCTTGACAAATGCTTTGTGATTGCTCAATGTGATGCCCCTAAGACAGGAGATTTGTAGGGACTTTACAGCTGGAGGTCACTCAACCCTGTTCTTTGGGAACACAGTGACCAGGACTCAACGTATTCTTTTATTCTTTTTATTTTTGGAATAAAGAAAAAAATGTTATTGTATCTAACTGCGTATAAGACGCACTTTTTTCCCCTGAAAATATGGGGGAAATCGCGGGTGCGTGTTATACGCCGACTGCGTACCTCGGAGGGGAACGAGTGCCGCAGGAAATCACTGAGCCGTCATCTCCTCTCCACTCGGCTCTCCATTCGGCTCGCACGTCACACACACAGTCCCGCCTCCGCCACCGGCATTGGACCAGTGTTCTGTCTATCACAGGAGCTGGTCCAATTCCGATGGCGGAGGCGGGACTGTGTGTGTGACTGCCGACTGAGAGCCAAGTAAAGATGACGGCTCGGTGATTTCCTGCAAGGAAAGATGGTGAGTTGCATTGATGGGGCAGATGGGCACAGATCAGGCTGCAGATGGGCACAGATCAGGCTGCAGATGGGCACAGATCAGGCTGCAGATGGGCACAGATTAGGCTGCAGATGGGCACAGATCAGGCTGCAGATGGGCATACCTCCCAACTTTTGAACTTCAGAATGAGGGGCAAATGAGGGAGTAAGTGAGCTGCAGCGCGCATCACGGCAAAATGTGGGTGTGGCCAACGTCTTAATGATGGGACCCGTAGTCCTTCATTAGGAGGATGGGGTCAGTTGCAGTGGTGGGGAGATGGGTTCAAAGGCAGAGCTTTTCTGGCACTTTGAAGCCATGACGTCACTGGTTGCTATACGCCAGGCGGCTGTAGCAACCAGTGACAAGGAGTAGAGTCAGGACAGGTGGAGGCGGAGCCGGAGCCAGTGCTACAGTGGCTCAGTCCGTCAATGTCCCTGCATTCCAGACTCCCTTTCTTTTAATTGGGGGGGGGGGCGCACGGAGCCAGGGATCCGGGACTTCAGGCCAGGTCCGCGGGACTCCGGGACTTATCTCAAATCGCGGGAAGGTCCCGCGGAATCCGGGACGGTTGGGAGGTATGGATGGGCACAGATCAGGCTGCAGATGGGCACAGATCAGGCTGCAGATGGGCACAGATCAGGCTGCAGATGGGCACAGATCAGGCTGCAGATGGGCGCAGATCAGGCTATACTGAAGCTGCAGATGGGCACAGATCAGGCTCATAGGTGTGCGCAGCCTATTGCATTAGGGTGTGCACCCCAAAGCTAAAACACATATGTGTGTGTGCATGTGAATATACTGTATACTGACAGTGTCAGTAGAGCAATGGACGTTGTCAGTAGGGCAGTGGACAGTATCAGTAGTTTTTATTTTTATTATTTTTTTACAGTTTTATTTCTTTAAATGTTTTCTTTTACAAATTTTTTAGGAGCCCCGTTAGGGGGCTTCGGTCAAATACCAGGGGTCTAAACAGGGTGAATTTGCATCACATGGGGTGATTAGGGTGTGCCCAGGCACACCTGGCACACCCTGTGCACACGCCTATGATCAGGCTGCACTGAAGCTGCAGATGGGCACAGATTAGGCTGCAGTGATGCTCACTGACCATTATTTTGCTTCAAAGTGGTTTATTAAAAAAAAAAAAAAAATTCCTGAAATTTCCCCCTTAAATTGGGGTGCGCGTTATACACCGATAAATACGGTACTTAATTTGGGAATCAATTACATAATTCTATGTATAAAAGGAATGCATTGCATTATGGTTAATAAGACATTAAGATGTATGCAGCATTTTAATTGCATCTGTTTTCTTGCAACATTTTCACATCCATGTGTTTATTTACCATAAATAATGTCTCATGGAGATGTGTAATCTTTGTTTATTTTCTGCGCCTTTCATAAAAACTTTATTTCTGATAAATTGGTACTTTTTTAATTTTTTTTTTTTTTTACCAAAAATGCCTCAATCACAAGCATTCCTGAATGTTACCCACAGCAAATAGCAGCATTTTAGGAAGTACAAAACCTGCACAATAATCTTTAAGAATTTGAGTTTTAGGTACGCAGGATTTAATAGCATAATGCGCTGAATGGTAATTGCAGCTGACCCATGCAATAAAACCTATAGTGAAAGGGAAATGTCATTTTTTGATGACAAATGGCACTCAATAATGAAAGCGCGATACGCCTTACTCTATTATGATCCAATCGTGTGTTACTGTAAATATGGCCAGTCTTCTCAGATTGCTTAATGTAGAACTACCGAATGGGAATAATCTTTGCACCAAATGCCCAGTCCAGCTCGACTTTTTTTTCCCCTGAAATGAGGAAGACTGCCAGCTATGGTCCACCAAGTTATGTTTTGGAATCTGTCAGCCATACAATTCAAATACCAATGGTCTTTTACCGAAGGGAATTTTCCTTTAGTGCAGCATGGATGCAGTGTTAAGAAAACAGAACTGCACATAGATCAAATCTATATGGTAGAATTTATTGAACATTGAAAACAAAATATATATGTATATAAAATATATAATTGAATATGTGTGTGTGTGTGTGTGTGTGTGTGTATATATATATATCTCACAAAAGTGAGTACACCCCTCAGTCACATTTTTGTAAATATTTTCTTCTATCTTTTCATGTGACAACACTGAAGAAATGACACTTTGCTACAATGTAAAGTAGTGAGTGTACAGCTTGTATAACAGTGTAAATTTGCTGTCCCCTCAAAATAACTCAACACACAGCCATTAATGTCTAAACTGCTGGCAACAAAAGTGAGTACACCCCTAAGTGAAAATGTCCAAATTGGGCCCAAAGTGTCAATATTTTGTGTGGCCACCATTATTTTCCAGCACTGCCTTAACCCTCTTGGGCATGGAGGTCACCAGAGCTTCACAGGTTGCCACTGGAGTCCTCTTCCACTCCTCCATGACATCACAGAGCTGGTGGATGTTAGAGACCTTGCCCTCCTCCACCTTCTGTTTGAGGATGTCCCACAGATGCTCAATAGGGTTTAGGTCTGGAGATATGCTTGGCCAGTCCATCAACTTTACCCTCAGCTTCTTTAGCAAGGCAGTGGTGGTCTTGGAGGTGTGTTTGGGGTCGTTATCATATTGGAATACTGCCCTGCGGCCCAGTCTCTGAAGGGAGGGGATCATGCTCTGCTTCAGTATGTCAAAAGTCGTATCCAAGTTGCACCAATCCAAAGATGAGTCAAAGTTGCCCCAAAGTTGCACTTCAAAGTCGGCGCAACTTTGGAGTCGTACAAGTGTGAATGGAGCCTAAAGTGAATAACATTGATTATCTTTTTACAATGGCTGCTTACTGTGGGTGGGATATATTAGCCAGCAAATGTACATGTTGTTCCTGAAATTGATGAATCAAAAAGGAGAGAAAAATGGGCAAGCATAAGGATTTGAGTGACTTTGACAAGGGCCAAATTATAATAGCTGGACGACTGGGTCAGAGCAACTCCAAAACTGCAGTTCCTGTGGGATGTTCCCGGTCTGCAGTGGCCAGACACTACCAAAAGTTGTTATCTAGGGAAGGAAAACCAGTGAACCTGCTACAGGGTCATTGGAGGCCAAGGCTCATTGATACACTTGGGGAGGGAAGGCTGGCCCATGTAGTCCAATCCAATAGAAGAGCTACTGGAGCTCAAATTGCTGCATAAAAGTTACTGCTGGTTCCGATAGGTGTTAGAACGCAGTCATGCCTCCCAAATTTTTGCGATAGGAACAAGGGACACCTATTTGCAAAAGTATGTAGGCATAGAACACCCCCCCTGCCACGCCCCCTTAAAGGAGAATTATACTTAAAAAATTATTAGTTAAACCCACAAGTGCTTTTTTTTTAACCTTTACTATTTCTTTACATTGGCTTTTGAAATTTACCAATGTAGAAATTAAAAAGATGGATGAAAGGTTTAGCACTGGAAAACACTATTTGAAAGATAAAAAATGCATTTTATATACAACTATATAGATCAGACCAACATGGGGGACAAATGAGGAGGAAAGAAGGACAGAGGGACTTTGTTTTCCGAATCAGGTACAGTCCCTCAAAATCAGGGACAGTTGGGTGCTGTGCACAGTACATCAGAGTTTGTTGTGTATGGGGCTGTGTAGCTGCAGACCGGTCAGGGTGCCCAAGCTGACCCTTGCCCAAAAGTGCCTACAGTGGACACATGAGCATCAGAATTGAACCACAGAGCAATGGAAGAAGGTGGCCTGGTCTGATGAATCAAGTTTTTTTTCTCTTTTACATCATGTGAATGGCCGGGTGCGTCAGACACCTAGGAAAGAGATGGCTCCAGGATGTAATATGGGAAGAAGACAAGCCGGCGGAGACAGTGTGTTGCTTTGTCTAGTGCAGTCCATGCCTCAATGGGTCAAAGCTGTTTTTGGAGGCAAAAGGGCAACCTACTCAATATTAGGGGGCGGATTTAATGATATATTAGTCTATATATAAAGTGTTATATAGCAAAGATTCTTGGCAGTCACAGGACTTTTTCAAGGTGTTGTGCCCCACTGAAACATCGGCAATTTATATTTCACCTGGTACTATGCTTCCTTGCTTTCCTTCCTTCAGGTCAGTACCAGTTCATGTACCTTCAGACATCAGATCAGCCCCAATTCACGCACTATCATACCTCAGATCAGCCTCAATTCCTAAACCTTCAGATCAACCCCAGTTCTTACACCATCAGACCTCAGATCAGCCCCAATTCCTGCACCTTCAGATCAGCCCCAGTTGCTGCACCATCAGACCTCTGATCAGCCCCAGTTCCTGCACCATCAGACCTCTGATCAGCCCCAGTTCCTGCACCATCAGACCTCTGATCAGCCCCAGTTGCTGCACCATCAGACCTCTGATCAGCCCTAGTTGCTGCACCATCAGACCTCTGATCAGCCCCAGTTGCTGCACCATCAGACCTCTGATCAGCCCCAGTTGCTGCACCATCAGACCTCTGATCAGCCCCAGTTGCTGCACCATCAGACCTCTGATCAGCCCCAGTTGCTGCACCATTAGACCTCTGATCAGCCCCAGTTCCTGCACCATCATCAGACCTCTGATCAGCCCCAGTTCCTGCACCATCAGACCTCTGATCAGCCCCAGTTCCTGCACCATAAGACCTCTGATCAGCCCTAGTTCCTGCACCATCAGACCTCTGATCAGCCCCAGTTCCTGCACCATCAGACCTCTGATCAGCCCCAGTTCCTGCACCATCAGACCTCTGATCAGCCCCAGTTCCTGCACCATCAGACCTCTGATCAGCCCCAGTTCCTGCACCATCAGACCTCTGATCAGCCCCAGTTCCTGCACCATCAGACCTCTGATCAGCCCCAGTTCCTGCACCATCAGACCTCTGATCAGCCCCAGTTCCTGCACCATCAGACCTCTGATCAGCCCCAGTTCCTGCACCATCAGACCTCTGATCAGCCCCAGTTCCTGCACCATCAGACCTCTGATCAGCCCCAGTTCCTGCACCATCAGACCTCTGATCAGCCCCAGTTCCTGCACCATCAGACCTCTGATCGGCCCCAGTTCCTGCACCATCAGACCTCTGATCGGCCCCAGTTCCTGCACCATCAGACCTCTGATCGGCCCCAGTTCCTGCACCATCAGACCTCTGATCGGCCCCAGTTCCTGCACCATCAGACCTCTGATCGGCCCCAGTTCCTGCACCATCAGACCTCTGATCAGCCCCAGTTCCTGCACCATCAGATCTCAGATCAGCCCTAATTCACTCACCATAAAACCTCTGATCAGCACCATCAATAATGCAGAGGTCTTGAACGCATACCTGCTGCAGATGGCATTTTCACTTAGAGGAGGAAGAGGGTGGTCAGGTGGGCTACTGCATGCTGTCCAAGAACGTCCACAGCCACCTGCGGGCCTTTGCTGGTGCTGGTAAGAGGACCGTCACTTGAAAATCAGTGTCATCAGGAAAGACGATGGCCTGAGGCCAGGCTTTATAATTGGAAGCGTAGTAAGCTGCCAATTACAGCCTATGACCTGGTGCTTCTCAGTGTCCACATGGGCACACGTGCCGTAGTTCGCTGAGTCCTGTTATTAGATATGATGTTCTTGGGCATTTTCAAGCCAAATACTGTCACTTCTCATAGGTTTCTTCTCTTCTCATAGGTTTTCGGTGAGTGACGCATTCCGCAATGAATGTCAGATCCTAAACAGTCATCTTTCAGAACTGAGGACCACCACAGATAACAAACTGGTACGCATGTCCTTCAATGTAGTCTCTTAGCGTTGGTTTCTCTCGCCTCCGGCTAGAGATCACAGCACTGTGTAACGATTGGATTTTTAATTAAAAAGCGCTGTGTTCGCTGCTTGTGTTGCAGGCTAAAGACAAAGGCTTGTTAATAGAATTTGTAGTATAATTAATCTCATAAGGCCACAAACTTCCTGCTCTTGCAGAAGGACAGAAATACCGAAGGGCTAATATAACAGGGCTGTGTAGAAAACACCGTTCACAGCTCACCTCTGATTGCTGTTGCTGCAGGGCAGTGAAATTGGGTTGCTTTGGTTAATTGCATTTTCCACATGATCATAGTGTTGTAAAATAGATTGAGAGAGTAAAAAAAAAATGTTTTTTATGTTATTTTGATGCTGGCTTTTCCGAGTGGAAAACTGGCTTCTGTTAAAGCTGAACTCCAGTGACACGTACAGTGCCTTGAAAAAGTATTCATACCCCTTGAAATTTTCCACATTTTGTCATGTTACAACCATCAAACGTAAATGTATTTTATTGGGATTTTATGTGATGGACCAACACAAAGTGGCACATAATTATGAAGTGGAAGGAAAATGATAAATGGTTTTCAACATTTTTTTTTTTTTACAAATAAATATGTGAAAAGTGTGGCGTGCATTTGTATTCAGCCCCCTTTACTCTGATACCCTTAACTAAAATCTAGTGCAACCAATTGCCTTCAGAAGTCACCTAATTAGTAAATTCTGTCCACCTGTGTGTAATTTAATCTCATTAGAAATACAGCTGTTCTGTGAAGCCCCCAGAGGTTTGTTAGAGAACCTTAGCAAACAAACAGCATCATTAAGGCCAAGGAACACACCAGACAGGTCAGGGATAAAGTTGTGGAGAAGTTTAAAGCAGGGTTAGGTTATAAAAAAAAATATCCCAAGCTTTGGACATCTCACGGAGCTCTGTTCAATCCATCATCCGAAAATGGAAAGAGTATGGGACAACTGCAAACCTACCAAGACATGGCCGTCCACCTAAACTGACCGGCCGGGCAAGGAAAACATTCATCAGAGAAGAGCCAAGAGGTCCATGGTAACTCTGGAGGAGCTGCAGAGATCCACAGCTCAGGTGGGAGAATCTGTCCACAGGACAACTATTAGTTGTGTTCTCCACAAATCTGACCTTTATGGAAGAGTGACAAGAAGAAATTCATTGTTGAAAGAAAGCCATAAAAAGTCCTATTTGCAGTTTGTGAGAAGCCATGTGGGGGACACAGCAAACATGTAGAAGAAGGTGCTCTGGTCAGATGAGACCAAAATGTAACTTTTTGGCCTAAAAGCAAAACGCTATGTGTGGGGAAAACTAACACTGCACATCACCCTGAACACACCATCCCCACCGTGACGTGAAACATGGTGGTGGCAGCATCATGTTGTGGGGATGCTTTTCTTCAGCAGGGACAGGAAAGCTGGTCAGAGTTGATGGGAAGATGGATAAAGCCAAATACAGGACAATCTTAGAAGAAAACCTGTCTGCAAAAGACTTGAGACTGGGGGGGAGGTTCACTTTCTAGCCGGACAACGACCCTAAACATACAGCCAGAGCTACAATGGAATGGTTTAGATCAAATCAATGGTCCAGTCACAGTCCAGACCTAAATCACATTGAGAATCTGTGGTAAGACTTGAAAATTGCTGTTCACAGACGCTCTCCATCCAATCTGACAGAGCTTGAGAAATTTTGCAAAGAAGAATGAGCAAAAATGTCCCTCTCTAGATGTGCAAAGCTGGTAGAGACATCCCCAAAAAGACTTGGAGCTGTAATTGCAGAGAAAGGCGGTTCTACAAAGTATTGACCATTTATCATTTTCCTTCCACTTCACAATTATGTGCCACTTTGTGTTGGTCTATCACATAAAATCCCAATAAAATACATTTATGTTTTTGGTTGTAACCTGACAAAATGTGGAAATTTTCAAGGGGTATGAATATTTCAAGGCTCTGTACAACTTGCTTCTCTTTAATAAGACCATGAAAGAGACCATATTGTCTAAGCACCAGCGAGAACGTTTAGTTACGGTTGGTGTCAGAGATGGTAATGGTGCTTTTCATGTGGATGTATGATCAGATCGACAACATTTTAATCCTCCCGTCAAGTCAGGTCTGTAAATTAAGAGCCTCTCCTGATCTCTTTCACTTATTTGCCCTTTTCAGAAGAAATTATGTAACCGGTTCGGCAGTTCATGTGATTAGCAGGGAGAGTTCCTATTAATAGCACTTTCATGCTGGTAATACTCATTATATTCATAATGGAGATAGAGATGCAGTCATCTGAGGAGTAATCTTGTAAGTCACACAGAGAATCTCTGTACCCCCCGAGTCCTAACAATTTCCGCTGTTCCAACACATAGCCTATTGCAAACAATCTAAGTTTAAAATGGTAGCCTCCAGCTCAGTCCCCCCCCCCCCCGCCCATATTATTACCTAATGCTATGCATCTTGCCACCGCGAGCCCAACTGTGGCCATTGTTGTGTCCCCTCTCTGTGTTTGTTTTTTTATCAATTTGCTATTTAATTTTTTTTATACTTGCCTTTTTCAGATGTCTTTTAGTAGCCACTGATGGGGTCTTTTTAGCTGTCTTGGCAGTCCTGCCACTTATCATCAGCGTAAGGGGGCACTTTTCACATATACAAGTGGCTCTTCTCCCATTGACCATTAATAGAAAGGGGCCCTTTTCTGACTGACCACTAATATAAAGGGGTTGTTCTTTCACTGATCACCAGTGGCGCCTCCAGCTTTCATATTTAGGGGGGGCACATGGGGGGACAGGGACAAAAGTAGGGGGGCAACTATAAAGTGTGAGCTCCCTTCCTACTGTATTGGGGCCCCCCAGGGTGGCAGAAAACAAGAGATATATGTCACCAGCATACCAAGAAAATATAAGGGTTCAAAGCAGTGGGAGAACTATCAGGGTTGCAAAGGTTGTCTTGCCACCGGGCCCTGGTGTTCTGCCACTATGGGGTCCCCCGGCCTCCTCTTGCTGTCCTGCTATTGACAGCGCTGGTCTGGCATCTCTTGGAATTTACAGGCTGGTTCTCCTGTCCTAAAGATGGGAGAAATCAGTCTGTTTTTTCAGTAACTGAGAGTCCCGGTGGAGTCCTTCCTGCAACTCGCTCTTCTCCCTTCCAATGAGGATGCAGGGGAAGGAGCAGATCGGGCGGCCGTGGTTGTGTGAGCGCTCACATTATGCAGTGTCAGCGAGCAGAGGGAGGGGGGAGGAATCACCCGCAGGAGCTGACTGGGGGCGCTCTCCCTCTCAATAGAGACTGTGTCACTCCAGTGGCGGCACGAGCAAGATGCGGCGCATCCGCTACGAATGCAAACAAAAATACATTGCCTTTTTGTAAAAAAAAAAAAATCTTTTTTTTCAAATTGGGGGGGGGGCACATGGTGGGGCACATGGTGGGGCACAGCATAATGTTGGGGGGGTCAGGGCCCCTCTGCCCCCCCCCCCCCTAGGGACACCATTGCTGATCACTAATATAAAAAAAGGTCATTCTACTCCTGACCACTAATCCAAGGGGGTGTTTCTCGCACTGACTACTAAAGTACAGGGGTCCTTCTCCCACTGACCACTTTTATATGAAGGCCCTTTTCCACCTGACCATTAAATGATTAATTCCTCCCATTGACCAGTAATATAAGGAAGTCCTTCTTCCCCGACCACTAATATAAAGAGGTCCTTCTCCTCCTGACTGCTAATTTAAGGGGGTTCTTCTCCCCCTGAACAGTAATTAGGGGTCCTTTTCCCTTTGACCAGTAATGTAAGGAGTTCCTTCTCCCCCCTTGACTAGTAACATAAGGGGGTTCTTCTTTTGCTGACCATTATTATAAGGAGGTCCTTCTCCCCCTGCCCACTAATATAAGGGGGTTCTTTTCCCTCTGATCACCAATACTGTATAAGGGGGTTCTTTTGCCACGAACCACTAATATAAAGAAGTCCTTATTCCACTGACCACTAATATAAGGGCTTTCTTTCCCTCTGACCACTAATATAGGAGGTCCTGTTGAAAGGGGGTCCTCTTCCCTCTGACCACTAATATAAGGGAGGCCCTTTCCCACTGACCACCAGTATAGGGTCTCCCCCCCACTGTCTTTCTCCCACTGACTACTAATATAAGGGGGTCCTTCTACTGACCACTAATATAAGGAGGTCTTTCTCTCACTTCCCCAAGACTAAGCACTGGGGGACGGAGCGAAATGCATTGGAGGTGTGGCCTGGCAGGAGCCTAGGCTGACCACTAATATAAGGGGGTCCATCTCCCACTGACCACTAATATAAGGGGGTCCGTCTCCCACTGACCACTAATATAAGGGGGTCTGTCTCCCACTGACCACTAATATAAGGTGGTCCTTTTCCCTCTGACCACTAATATATAGAGGTCCTTTTCCCTCTAACCACTAATATAAGGGGGTCCGTCTCCTACTGACCACTAATATAAGGGGGTCCTTCTCCCTCTGACCACTAATATAAGGGTGTCCTTTTCCCTCCGACTACTAATATTTTAGTGGTCGGAGGGAAAAGGGTCAGAGGGAAAAGGACCCCCTTATATTATTTGTCAGTGGGAGACGGACCCACTTATATTGATGTTCAGAGGGAAAAGGACTTCCTTATATTAGTGGTCAGAGGGAAAAGGAATCCCTTATATTAGTGGTCAGTGGGAAAATTACTTCCTTATATTAGTGGTCAGTGGGAAAATGACTTCCTTATAAGGGGTTCCTTCTTCCTCTGACCACTAATATAAGGGATTCCTTTCCCTCTGACCACTAATATAAGAAGGTCCATCTCCCATTGACATCTAATATAATTGTTCCTTCTCCTTTTGACCATTAATATAAGGAGGTCTGTCTTCCAATGAAATCTAATATAATTTGTCCTTCTCTCACTGACCACTAATATAAGTTGTTCCCTTTCCCTCTGAGCACTAATATAAGGAGGTCTGTCTCTCACTGACATCTAATATAATTGGTCCTTCTCTCACTGACATCTAATATAATTGGTCCTTCTCTCACTGACATCTAATATAATTGGTCCTTCTCTCACTGACCACCAATATAAGGGAGTTATTTTCCCGTCAATGACTAATATAAGGAGGTCCTTCTCCCACGTACCACCAGTGTACAATGGCACTTTTCCCCTTGCCACCAACATAAGAGGACATTTCTCCACTAGACACCAATGTAAGGGGGTACTACAATTTTCCCTGGGTGTGCTTTTTTTTTTTTTGTTACCATTATTATTATTTTTATTATTTGTAATACCTTATCAGGTTCTGGGAAACATAAAAAATATTTCAAGGGTTCCCCTGTGTTAAAATGGTTGAGAAGCACTGGGATAGTTGATGTTGGGTGTCCTTCAGCCAGGAAACGAGGTGGGCTCTATCTGACTTGCTGCAGCTTCTAATGCACATTTGTGAGAAGCTCACAGTGTGCAGTGAAATCAGATAAAGCAATCTCAGTCCAGGAGAGGAGCCGCTACAAACTGTGCAAGACTGGAGGGAGTGCTGGAGTTCAGCCTTAACTTGACTGCTCAAGAGGCAAAGAATTAGCAGCGATACTCTCCGAGCATTTATTTACATGGTGCTTAGTGTTTAATTCAAGATTAATAGCCTTTTAGAGCCAAGGCCCTCATATGCTCCACATCTCCGCAAGCGACCTCATCTCACACCTCCTCTTCCCTCTGTGAAGAATTTCAGTATAAACATCTTGAATGAGCCCCAGAGAGATATGCTCCACAGATGCTATAAATATTTGATGGATGGCGAATCTCTCAGAACGCTGTGCTGTGGTTGTCTTAGCATTGTTTGGTGATAGACATCACACGGTTTGGCCGGAGTTGGTAACTAATAATAACCGTTGCAATGTTGCAGAGGCAAACGCTGTACACGGTCTGCCAAGAATGGTTCCAGGTCTCCAGCCAGAAGTCGTCATCCCCGGATCTGGTGTCGGTTTATCTAGACGCGTTCAGATCGGTCAGCCCCCAGCTGCTGCAGATGGTGGTCAACATCGCAGACGAGAACGGCAACACCTCCATGCACTACAGCGTATCGCATTCCAACTTCGCCATCGTCAGGCTCCTACTGGACACAGGTGAGACTCATTTCCCTCCATGTAATTCAAGTGGACCTGTCATTTTCAGTGGCACAACTAAAAAGTTATGCCAGTTATTTTATGTTATTTATTTTATACTGATGGAAAGTGAACATAACTCTTAAAACCCAAGTGCCCTTACCTACTTCGCAATGAGGTAACCACAAGCCTAATGCCTCACATACTTGGGGAGATTTACTAAAACCGGTGCATCTGTGCATCGTAACCAACCCAAGAGTAATTACTCTGTTCTCTACGAGCGGCGGCTCCCATATAGTAGACCAGGGGGGTGTCCAAACTTTCTAAACAAAGGGCCAGTTTACGGTCGTTCAGACTTCAGAGGGGCCAGACTGTGGCGAGCTGAAGTAGAAAATGTCCTGGTGTCAGTGGGAGTAAACAGTGCCAAGTCTTTAGTGGCAGAAATAATTCCTCATTGTTGGTGTCAGTGAGAGGAATGGTGCCCCATCATTGGTGTCAGTTTGAGGAATGGTGCCCCATCTTTGGTGTCAGTGGGAGGAATAGTGCCCCATCATTGGTGTCAGTTTGAGGAATGGTGCCCCATCATTGGTGTCAGTGGAAGGAATGGTGCCCCATTATTGGTGTCAGTGAGAGGAATAGTGACCCATCATTGGTATCAGTGGGAGGAATAGTGTCCCATCACTGGTGCCAGTGGAAGGAATAGTGCCCCATCATTGGTGTCAGTGGAAGGCATAGTGCCCCGTCATTGGTATCAGTGGGAGGAATAGTGTCCCATCACTGGTGCCAGTGGGAGGAATAGTGCCCCATCATTGGTATCAGTGGGAGGAATAGTGCCCCATCACTGGTGTCAGTGGGAGGAATAGTGCCCCATCACTGGTGTCAGTGGGAGGAATAGTGCCCCATCATTGGTGTCAGTGGAAGGAATAGTGCCCCATCAATGGTGTCAGTGTGAGGAATAGTGCCCCATCACTGGTGTCTGTGGGAGGAATAGTGCCCCATCATTGGTGTCTGTGAGAGGAATAGTGCCCCATCATTGGTGTCTGTGGGAGGAATAGTGCCACATCATTGGTGTCTGTTGGAGGAATAGTGCCCCATCATTGGTGTCTGTGGGAGGAATAGTGCCCCATCATTGGTGTCTGTGGGAGGAATAGTGCCCCATCAATGGTGTCTGTGGGAGGAATAGTGCCCCATCATTGGTGTCTGTGGGAGGAATAGTGCCCCATCAATGGTGTCAGTGGGTGGAAGGGTGGCCATCATTGGTATCATTGGGAGGAATAGTCCTTGTTGGTGTCAGCAGCAAGAATTATGCCCCCCATTAATAGCGTCAGTAGGAGGAATCTGGGCCACAGTTTGGAGACCACTGTAGCAGACTATGGTTCTTGCAGTTGCCAGGTCAGTGCAAGCTGCTAGAGTAGAGCTCATTGCTTTCCTCCATGAATTGATTTTCCAGCCCTAGAGTCAATAAGGATTACTTCTGGCACATGCAACGGAAGTGAAAGGAAAAGGTACATTTTGGGGAGTGAGAGGGAGCTTTGCAGAAGTGGTTATTCAGGTAAGTAATACTAAACACCAATGCTGCAAGTTCTTATTCTGCAGTTCTGGAGGTTTTTTGTGCAGTGCTGAATGTTATTGCTGGCCCTGCCACTTGCTGGGGTTTATTGCTGGCCCTGCCACTTGCTGGGGGTTATTGCTGGCCCTGACACTTGCTGGGGGTTATTGCTGGCCCTGACACTTGCTGGGGTTTATTGCTGGCCCTGACACTTGCTGGGGTTTATTGCTGGCCCTGACACTTGCTGGGGGTTATTGCTGGTCCTGACACTTGCGGGGGGTTATTGCTGGCCCTGACACTTGCTGGGGGTTATTGTTGGCCCTGACAATTGCTGGGGGTTATTGCTGGCCCTGACATTTGCTGGGGGTTATTGCTGGCCCTGACATTTGCTGGGGGTTATTGCTGGCCCTGACATTTGCTGGGGGTTATTGCTGGCCCTGACATTTGCTGGGGGTTATTGCTGGCCCTGCCACTTGCTGGGGGTTATTGCAGGCCCTGCCACTTTCTGGGGGTTATTGCTGGCCCTGCCACTTGCTGGGGGTTATTGCTGACACTGACGCATTTCGGCCGAAACGCATCAACATTTTTCTCCATATTTTCTATGGAGAAGCTGTGGAGTTGCCGGCCTGTGCTTTCTATGGATCATATATAAAATAATATGCAAAGTGGTTGGAGGGAAGCTTCAGAATGGCAAAATGTTTTTATTACAAATTATGTGAGCAGACTGCAGTTCCTCTTTAATCAAAGCTGCAGATTGAAAACGAAAAAAAAAAAATCGAACACCGCTTCTGAAATGACATTAACATAAAGCTGTTATGCGATTTTAGTGTTTGAGTTAAAATCTACTTTAACAGAAGGATGAACTCCGTGTTTTTTTTTTCATACTGATGGAATTGATGACATGTAAATACTTTGTGTTTCAAGGGGGCTTTGGGGAAAAACCTTGAGAGCTTAAAATGAGCTTCCAAGAAAACAAGGGGACTTTGCAGAGAAGCAATTTGATATTTTGCATACGATTACATCCAGCGTTTATCTCCCGTCATTGCCACTCAGCATTTATAAACAGTCAGCCTTAATTGAAGCATTTAGCGTGATTGGCTGTAATGACGGAGTGTCTGCCAGAGGAAGGAACCCCTCAGACCGACATCTGTGCTGGATCAGGTAACAAGACCGAGAACTGGGGAGTCAGAATGTACTCTGCCAGCAGACTTTGTTCACTAAGAGATAATGGGCTCCCGTCCCCATTTTTTTTATCATGTCATTATTTACCGGGACATGTTCCTCATATACAGTATACATGTGGAGGCCCGGAAAAGCCATTAGTCTGCTCTGCCCCAGAAAGGTGGAGAGCCGTGGAGGAGAACCTGTCATCGTCCGTTCCCAAGGCCAATGCTCTAGGTCAGGCATGTCGTAGTTAAATGGAACAAAACAAGGATTAAGTGTCTGCTGAGGGCTAATTCCAAACTGTATTGCAGCACTTTAGTAATTACCATAACAATAAGAGCAATCTTCAATATTTTATCCCAAGAGGAGAAAGCATATTGTGAAATGTTCAACTGCCAAATGATGTAAGGAATTATAGAATCTATTAATTTATAGTGTGACCTGCTAACTCATTCGAGTTCTTTATATGACCCACAGAACAACCTGATAGCTTAGTTCCGACCCCTTCTTCTTTTATGTCCTCCATGTTTCCATTCCTCATATATCTCCCACTCCATCTTTTAAACCAGTGGTTCTCAACCTCTCTAGTGCCGTGACCCCTTGATAAAATTCCCCAAGTTGTGGGGACCCCTAACAGTAAAATTATTTTCGTAGCATGGGTTGTCGGCACCCAAGGCAAGACAAGTTATTTGCGCCCCTAACCCATGAACATTTAGCACTCCCTGAGTCCCTTCCACTCGTACAGTAAAAAAAACCCTTATGGTACATTTTAGGATGTACCACTCTCTCTCTTTGTTCCTTTCTTTCCCTTTTATTTCTCTCTATCTTAATTTCTTGTTTTTTTTCCCCATCCCTCGTTCTCTCTCTTATTCTTTCTCTCCCTTTTTTTTTTTGTTCCTCCCCCTCTTTTCCTCTCCCTTCCATGTTTTCTTTATTTTTATTCCTTCTCTTACTCTTTGGTGGCAGTGCTGGCGGGGAGTTGGGATCAGAGGCAGTGCTGGCAGGGAGTTGGCATCAGAGGCAGTGCTGGCGGGGAGTTGGGATCAGAGGCAGTGCTGGCGGGGAGTTGGCATCAGAGGCATTGCTGGCGGGGAGTTGGCATCAGAGGCAGTGCTGGCGGGGAGTTGGGATGAGTGGCAGTGCTGGCGGGGAGTTGGGATCAGAGGCAGTGCTGGGAGGGGGGTTTGGGATCAGAGGCAGTGCTGGGAGGGGGGGTTGGGATCAGAGGCAGTGCTGGGAGGGGGGGTTGGGATCAGAGGCAGTGCTGGGAGGGGGGTTGGGATCAGAGGCAGTGCTGGCGGGGAGTTGGGATCAGTGACAGTGCTGGCGGGGAGTTGGGATCAGTGACAGTGCTGGCGGGGAGTTGGGATCAGAGGCAGTGCTGGGGGGAGTTGGGATCAGAGGCAGTGCTGGGGGGGAGTTGGGATCAGAGGCAGTGCTGGGGGGGAGTTGGGATCAGAGGCAGTGCTGGGGGGGAGTTGGGATCAGAGGCAGTGCTGGGGGGGAGTTGGGATCAGAGGCAGTGCTGGGGGGGAGTTGGGATCAGAGGCAGTGCTGGGGGGGAGTTGGGATCAGAGGCAGTGCTGGGGGGGAGTTGGGATCAGAGGCAGTGCTGGGGGGGAGTTGGGATCAGAGGCAGTGCTGGGGGGAGTTCTGATCAGCCAACTTAGGTGCTCTTAATCATGACTATCTGCTGATCTGAGAACTATAGTGGGGACTTTTAATGGCAACTCAGTCACAGGTAGTGTTACTCACTCTGTCTCCGACTTTGTGGTGTCTCGCAGCCAGTGCTGGGACAAGGCCATCTGGTGCCCAGGGCGAAGATGGCAAACTGCGAACCCCCCCCTGTATAAAGAAAGAGTCAGTGTCCTTTCAAAACCAGAAAACACAAAATACAATACTGTAGCTGCAGCCCCGTCGCAGTATATCTACTGCGGCGGGTCGGAAAATGGATATATTGTAAGTTCACTTTACAGAAAATCTGTAAGGTAAACTTACATTGGACCCCCTCCCCATCCCCCCCAGTCCTGCTAACCTGGAGTCCAGCGATCCCCCGCACCGACCCCTTTACATTACACATCACCCTGCATCTCTGGGCCCCTTTACATTACACATCACCCTGCATCTCTGGGCCCCTTTACATTACACATCACCCTGCATCTCTGGGCCCCTTTACATTACACATCACCCTGCATCTCTGGGCCCCTTTACATTACACAGCACCCTGCATCTCTGGGCCCCTTTACATTACACAGCACCCTGCACCTCTGGGCCCCTTTACATTACACATCACCCTGCATCTCTGGGCCCCTTTACATTACACATCACCCTGCATCTCTGGACCCCTTTACATTACACAGCACCCTGCATCTCTGGGCCCCTTTATATTACACAGCACCCTGCAGCTCTAGACCCCCTGCATGTTACACAGACCCCCCTTCAGTGCAGACGCCCCCTTCAGTATAGCCCCCCCGTTCATTGCAGACCCTCCTTCAGTGTAGTCCCCTGTTCAGTGCAGACACCCCCATTCAGTGCAGATGCCCCCCTTTTAGTGTAGCCCCCCTTCAGTGTAGCCCCCCCTTCAGTGTAGCCCCCCGTTCAGTGCAGACATCCCCATTCAGTGCAGATGCCCCCTTTTAATGTAGCCCCCTCCCTTCAGTGTAGCCCCCCGTTTAGTGCAGACCCCCCCATTCAGTACCTCAGATCAGCGCGGCGGCCCATGCTCAGCAGATCCCCTCCCCCTGTTTACACATAAACAGAGAGGAGGGGGAGAGGGGCTTCACTCTGCTCGGCTTTGCCTGTGTGACATCCCGGATCGCACAGGCAGACAGCCGGCGGCCGCGAGAGGAGAGGATGGTAGGTGCAGCGGTGTCACCCTGCACCCCCGTACACCCTCTCCCCCTCGCATCACAATATATATCGCCTCTCCCTGTGCCTGTCACTGCGCCGCTGCCTAAAACCGCGGCGCTGCCACCACTTCAATCACGGAGGGGGGGCCAGCCTGACACCCGCCCCCCCAGTGTGTGGTACTCGGGGCGGCCCGCCCCCCCACTTAGTATGCCTCTGCACAGCTTTGCAAGTGGGCGCAGCTCTGCAATGTTGTAGGGGTGACCGGTGATAGTCACTTGCCCAGAAAGTTTAACATCACACTGCCTGCCATCGCTGCGCCCCCTTCCTACAATAAATTGCTCTGCCCAGGGCACCCGTCCCTTCTGCCCCCCCCTTGTACCGGCCCTGCTTGCAGCAGTGACACCTATGCCGAAATCAGGAGATGGCGTCTCCTCCAGCCCCTCCCACTTCACATTCCTCACCAGTCAGCTGACCTGTAGTCTTTGCCCCCCCCAGCCATGCCGTCAACTGAATGGTCGGCTGCAAAGAGGCTGTGTGTGTGGCCGCGGGCTCCAGGGACAGCCTTGGGAGCCACCAGTTCCCCTGGACTTCTAGCCACATACAGTACTGTATACACCAGCAGCTTTACTGTATACACCAGCGGCTTTACATGGATGAGCACCAGACTTCCTGACGTGGGATATTTACATTGTGGGTGTAATTCCACTTTTTTTCTTTTCTTTACATAAAAACTGTGACACTGTGATCCTTCTACTGGTTGTCTTGCAAGACAGCGCTCGCATATCAAGTTGCAATTTAAAAAAACAAAAAAAAAGGTTATTGTATTGTAGCATTATTTTGCATTGTATTATTATTGTTTTATTACATAAAAGGACAAGTTTACTCTTGTAATTAACCCATTCAGCCTTTGTCCCCAGCCCCCCTAAAGTGCACAATCCAGATTATGGACTAAAATCAGAAATAGTAGAATTCCAGATTACAACCCAAGGCCCCTTTCACACTGGGATGGATTCCCCACAATGCCTACAGCTTCAGAGGTTAATGATGGTTGTTTTAAAGCGTGTTTTCTGCTTGCTCAGAATGTTAATAACATTAGTGTGCATAATCTGGGCATAGGTTCAGTTTACCAAGGTTAAGATGATGTACCCACCCCCTCCAGGTGCCCATGTGCCGGGATAGCCGCGCATGCACAAAAGCATACTGTAGATATGATTGAGACATTGTTCCCGCAGTACGGATACATCCTGTTAAAGTTTATGGGGCTTTAGCGGGCAGACACAGCCGGGTATGACTTTAGACACACTTTAAATACATATGTTTGCAAACTTTGTATCCGAAACTGGGCATATCTTCTAGCCTGGTATTTGTTCATGTTAAACGTTTTTAGGCTTTTAACTGAAGACCGTGCTAAAGTCAGCGGGAAAGATGTAAAAACGTAATCAGAAGCGTTTTAGCGGGAAGTCAATATTTCAGGTATTGATCAGAGAGGCTAGGTTTAGAAACTTGTTCTGCTTGGTCTATAAAGTGCTCAGCTGTATGCAACCACCTGCCTTGAAAATCAATCTATTGCAAAGGAAGCAGTTGTCAGCAAGGAGTTAAAGAACAGCTATCACCAAATAACACGCTGTCAAGTCATATGTGCCAAGTGTTTTAATCTGGATATTATTTACTGTAAAAAAAAAAAAATCATTACTTTTGAAATCTGAATGTCAAAACTTTTCGTACAGATTCTGCTGGGTGTGAGGATTGTTTGGAAAGAAAGAGATGGTGCCAGTGTGTAGGCAGGTGCAGTCTGCTTCCTCCACTCTAGGTGGCGCTTGAACGGAGCGGTACTGGAGTGGTGCTCTCCCATTGGGTTGTCTGTTGAGTTGAGCCTCTTGCTCCTGCAACCGGACTCTGTGTAATTACTTCCCGCACGCTGTACCTACCCACACGTGATAAGTCACCATGGGGTAATAAAATCATGTACCTTTTTGTATATAGCGCATTCCTTTTTTGTACTTCCCAGCTCAGCACCAGCATCATATTTGCTCTAGATCTTTGAGCACTGGAAGGAAGGGATAGAGAGATAGATAGATAGAGAGAGAGAGAGAGAGATAGATATAGATAGATAGAGAGAGAGAGAGAGAGAGAGATAGATATAGATAGATAGAGATAGAGAGAGAGAGAGAGAGAGAGAGAGAGAGAGAGAGAGAGAGAGAGAGAGAGAGAGAGATAGATAGATAGATAGATAGATAGATAGATAGATAGATAGATAGATAGACAGATAGATAGATAGCTCTGGTCTGCCTCCTTCTAACCCCTGTACCCTCTTTTTGACCACTAGATATGGGTAGCACCAGTACCTAAAAGAATAGATGCATAGAGTAGGAGGATATTGCCAGAGCGTAGTTATGGTCGATACTTGCATAACAGAACACCTGAGGTTTTGAGGATCTCTGAACGGTATTGTGAGCAGATACCTGGACCTTCTTAGAAGGTAAGGTGAACTCCTGGGTTTAATTTTCTTTTCCGGTTTCTTACTATTCTGTTTCCATACCTTAACAAGCAATGGAAACACAACCTGACCCTAGACCAGGGGTGTCAAAACTTTTTTCAAAGAGGGCCAGATTTGATGAAGTGAACACCTAGAGTATGCTGTCCAGTTCTGGGCACCAGTCCTCAGGAAGGATGTGCTGGAAATGGAGCGAGTACAAAGAAGGGCAACAAAGCTAATAAAGGGTTTGGTTTGGAGGATATTAGTTATGAGGAAAGGTTGCGAGCATTGAACTTTTTCTCTCTGGAGAAGAGACGCTTGAGAGGGGATATGATTTCAATGTACAAATACCGTACTGGTGACCCCACAATAGGGATAAAACTTTTTTGCAGAAGGAAGTTTAACAAGACTCGTGGCCACTCATTAAAATTAGAAGAAAAGAGGTTTAACCTTAAACTATGTAGAGGGTTCTTTACTGTAAGAGCGGCAAGGATGTGGAATTCCCTTCCACAGGCGGTGGTCTCAGCGGGGTGCATCGATAGCTTCAAGAAACTATTAGATAAGCACCTGAATGACCACAACATACAGGGATATACAATGCAATACTGACACATAATCACACACATAGGTTGGACTTGATGGACTTGTGTCTTTTTTCAACCTCACCTACTATGCAACTATATGTACTATGTAACATGCGTGGGAGAGAGAACCTTTAAACCATTTTTTTAAACCATTAAAATTTGGTCAAAGTGTGTTAGTTCAAGCACTAATACACTGCCCAACAAGAATCCTCCTGCCTTTGTGGCTGTGTGAGAGTAAAAAGATGAGCTTGGGCATGTTATTTGGATACACCATATTTTTTGGCATATAACACGCTCCTTCACTTTAAGAGAGTTTCAAGGAGAAAAAAACATAAATTTTAAATAAAGAACTGCGAAGCAAAATAAGGGTCAGTGCCCATCTGCAGAACCCACCATTGCCAGGAATGCAGAACCCACCATTGCCATGAATGCAGCCCCCACCATTGCCAGGAATGCAGCCCCACCATTGCCAGGAATGCAGCCCCCACCATTGCCAGGAATGCAGCCCCCACCATTGCCAGGAATGCAGCCCCCACCATTGCCAGGAATGCAGCCCCCACCATTGCCAGGAATGCAGCCCCCACCATTGCCAGGAATGCAGCCCCCACCATTGCCAGGAATGCAGCCCCCACCATTGCCAGGAATGCAGAACCCGCCATTGCCATGAATGCAGAACCCGCCATTGCCATGAATGCAGCCCCCACCATTGCCAGGAATGCAGCCCCCACCATTGCCAGGAATGCAGCCCCCCCCCATTGCCTGGAATACAGAACCCACCATTGCCATGAATGCAGCCCCCACCATTGCCATGAATGCAGCCCCCACCATTGCCAGGAATGCAGAACCCACCATTGCCATGAATGCAGCCCCCACCATTGCCAGGAATGCAGCCCCCACCATTGCCAGGAATGCAGAACCCACCATTGCCATGAATGCAGCCCCCACCATTGCCATGAATGCAGCCCCCACCATTGCCAGGA
>JBBGZY010000625.1:505000-573435 GCA_037952925.1 Lithobates clamitans
ATTCCCTTCCACAGGCGGTGGTCTCAGCGGGGTGCATTGATAGCTTCAAGAAACTATTAGAAAAGCACCTGAATGACCACAACATACAGGGATATACAATGTAATACTGACACACTAATCACACACATAGGTTGGACTTGATGGACTTGTGTCTTTTTTCAACCTCACCTACTATGTAACTATGTAAACATTCAACATACAGCACTACAAAGCATCAGCAGCAGCAGCGAACAATGCAGCTCCCATACAATAATAAGCGACCAGTTCCATCCAAGGAAATAAACATAAATCACACATTCAAGCGCGTAAGGCAGCCTTTCTCAACCTTTTAACCCTAGAGGAACCCCAAAAATAATTTTCAGGTCTCGAGGAACCCTTCCTAAAACCAATTTATCAGGGGTCAATAGGAACAATGCCCCTTATACTGGTGGCCAATAGGAAGAATGTCCCACTTAAAGTGGTGCTCAGAATGCCACCCTTAAAGACAGCTAAAAAAAATATTTGGCGTCGTGCTGCTGGCTTTGCTAAGTGATGCTGAACCTTGAACTCTGTAGGCACCATCAAAAAGGTGGTTCATCAGCCACAGCTCAAGGAACCCCTATAGCAACCTCTGGAGGATCCCCACGGTTCCACGGAACCCTGGTTGAGAATGGCTGACGTAAGGTATCAAAGCTTAACACCCCCAAGAATAGCAATAGTGATTATATCAGGTGGTCACCAAGGTCCTGCCCATAACACGTACTTATAACCCTACAATCAGTCTGAAGCTGTAGAATTGTCATTAATCCAACCACCCCACATCTTTTCAAATTTAGACGGCACCCCTCTACTTAGATATGTAGCTTTTTAGAACGGTAAGGTATTATTTACGAACGCCTTCCAGGCCATGATGGTGGGGGAGCCACCGGTTTCTTCCATGAGAGAATTATCATTTTATGTGCATAAAACAGAAGCAGGGTAAGTAGCGCCCGGATTACCTTTTTTGGTGCTAACAGATCTACCAGGCCCAATAAGCATATTTCTATAGAGGGTCCAATGATAATCATCGTGACCGACTTAAAACAATCCAGAACAGTTGAATGTGTACTCAATTCCAAAAAGTGTGCAGAAAATCCGGTCAACACCTCCAACAGCTCGAGGAGTATGCGGGAACAATTTTTCACAAGTTTAGCTGGAGTGTAATAAATTCTATGGAGAAATTTAAATTGTATCAGGTGATCCCGTGCTGACACCAGTCTGGAGAAGGTAGAGCTCCATAAGTCATCCCTGTCAAGCTGCGGGAAGTCCGCCAACCAGGCTTTGTGACACGGGGTCAGAATCTTAGTACCCTGTTTCCCCGAAAATAAGACCTAGCGTGATTGTCGGTGATGGCTGCAATATAAGCCCTACCCCCCAAATAAGCCCTAGTTAAAGTCCTTGTAGGTCTTATTTTCAGGGTAGGGCTTATTTTCGGGGAAACAGGGTAGGGCTTAGTTGGGGGGTAGGGCTTATATTACAGTCATCACCGACAATCACACTAGGTCTTATTTTTGGGGAAACAGGGTAGTATCTATGAACAATTGTTTGCAAAGAGTGGATAAGGTTTTAGCAAGATCTTTTTCTCTAAGCAAGGATTCCAAATCGCTAACCTGCACACAGATACCGGTGGATCCAAATTGGGCATGAAAGGCGTGCCTAAACTGGAGATATAACGTAAGAGGTTGCGAATTAGGGAGTTGGAACTGGATGTGACCATCTTGATCCCATACCTCGTCCATGTGATTGGGTCAGGGTAGGAAAGGAACTGGATCAGCTGAGGATTATGCTATAATGGCATATGTGGGGACACTGGGCTCTCCTGAAATTCAGCTCTCCTGGTCACCTCCCACGCTCCGACAACAGATCGCATAGATCCAGTAAGGGGATAAGAGACCCTGCACCCACGGAACACTAAAGGAGAAAATGCCTCATAAGATCCTACGACTGCGGCCTCCAATGTTACTGCTGCATAATCATCAGGTTGTGTCAACCACCTAAGGGCACAACCAATTGCATCCGACGTGCTTGAGAGAAATCAAATCTCCTTCATCAGGGATGTTTGGTGTATCACATCTGGCAAAAATATGAATACAATCTATACACGGGGGGGAGAACCTCTGGGGGGGATCTAGGATGGAAAAGGACCTGGGGGACCTAGTAGATGATAGGCTCAGCAATGGCATGTGTAGCAATAACTCTCGGTGGAGCTGCTGATTTAAATCGGGCTGTTTCCGTCACCTTTTTACCTTTAGTTTCACCAATACCAGAACTTGGAGACCATGTTGAGCTTTGTCTCTGACAATGTAGGCACCAGTCACTTTAGTACTTTTTCAATGCTTTAATAGGAAGTAACTTGAAGAAGTAGCAGGAAAGAGGTAGAAGAAGAGTTGCAGGGGGGTTCAAATACCTTTTCTTTAGCACACTAAGGAATTTGAAGTCTTGGGGATGAATATACCTTCAGTCCAGAATTAAATCTTTGCCCACCCGGATAGGCCTCTCTCACTGACCTAGCAGCCGGAGTGTAGCACGAACAAAAAGTCTCTGCCACAGACTTGAGGAGAACAATTTTACTGTACGATCCTCTGCCACAGGACGTAGTAGTAATTTTAGATGAGCTGCAACACAGTACCAGAACCTTTAAGCCGACCCGGCAGTACTTGTGCGGTAGATTAGGTTAAGATGCATCCTCCAATTGAGTCACCAGGCCCCTCTTGAGACACCAGCATTCCCCACGGTCCTCTCCAAAGACGGGTCCTCCCCTGGGTATTCCCAATTGTCCAGCTTCTCCCCGCAGGACAGACAGCACAGGACCATCTCCGTAGTAGTAGGCCCCAGACAAGCTTCTGGGCCCACTTGCACAGCTGCAGCAACGCAACCCTCCGGCCTGGAGGGCCACGGGATAGAACTCCCGGTCCAATACCTTTAGGCCAGGAGGGCCAGCAGGCCAAAGAGAAAGAAAAATGGTGTCTGCCCCTAAGTACCCTCTCCCAGAGTGCACAGCAGCGGACCACCTCTGCCGAGTTGTCTCCGAGAAAGAAAAGCACTCAATATAAGTCAGCTTGTTGCTTTCCAACACTCACCTATGGTGACAACGACACCTACAGGCAACAGTGCGGAACTGCACGCAACACAGCCAACGGTTTGGTCATGAGATTCCCACAGCTCCAGCTCCCCCTACAATGACTGGGCCAAGGGGAGCCTATGGGTGATGTCACAGCTCCCGGTATTCTCAGCCGTTATGGAGCATTCCCTGAGATGGAACATGTGACCGGAGCAGATTAAAATAAGGTAAGTACACGCATGTTTACAGGTTAGACAGCATAGGTAGAAGAGAATATTTTTTTTTTTTTAAATAGCTAGACTTAGACTTTAAAAGAGACCCAAACTGTATGAACTATATAGCGTCATGCACATCCACAGTTCTGTCTCACACAAAAGCTGTACAGTTGCCGGAATCGCTTTCACCTGAAAGAAGACAGTTGGTTTGTCAAAGATAGAAGCTTTCAGGACCTCCCTTACGTCCCTTTCTCAAGCTTTATGCAATAAAACCCAGAATGGTTGTTGAAGCGATTGTTGAGGGTAAAGTGATGTGAGAGCTGATCTTGGGATCTCTCTTCCAGGGTGGGCAGACAGCGCTGATGCTTGGTATTAGCCATGGCAGGTCCGACATGGTAAAAGTTCTGCTGGAGTGCGGGGCAGATGTGAACCTGCAGGATGTGGATGGAGAGTCCGCTCTGATGATGGCCTGTCATTTGGGAAATGTGGAAATCGTCAAGCTTATTTTGTCTCAACCAGACTGCAATGTGGAATTGATGGATAAGGTAAGATCACAAGGGTCTGAAAGGAATTTTTATAGACAGTCTATCTTTGTTGTCATTTCTCTGCTAAAAGGGGAAAAAAAAAACTAAATACTATAATTCTATAATTTTTCAATGTATTCAAAAAACATTTTAATGGGATCTGCATACATACATACATACAGTACCTTGAAAAAGTATTCATACCCCTTGAAATGTTTCACATTTTGTCATGTTACAACCAAAAATGTAAATGTATTTTATGTGATAGACCAACACAAAGTGGCACATAATTGTGAAGTGGAAGGAAAATGATAAATGATTTTCAAACTTTTTTTACAAATAAATATTTGAAAAGTGTGTGGGATACATTTGTATGGCGCCCCCCGGAGTCAATACTTTGTAGAACCTCCTTTCTCTGCAATTACGGCTGCAAGTCTTTTTGGGGATGTCTCTACCAGCTTTGCACATCTAGAGAGGGACATTGTTGCCCATTCTTCTTTGCAAAATATCTCAAGCTCTGTCAGATTGGATGGAGAGCGTCTGTGAACAGCAATTTTCAAGTCTTTCCACAGATTCTCAATTGTATTTAGGTCTGGATTGTGACTGGGCCATTCTAACACATGAATTCGCTTTGATCTAAACCATTCCATTGTAGCTCTGGCTGTATGTTTAGGGTCGTTGTCCTGCTGGAAGGTGAACCTCCGCCCCAGTCTCAAGTCTTTTGCAGACAGGTTTTCTTCTAAGATTGTCCTGTATTTGGCTCCATCCATCTTCCCATCAACTCTGACCAGCTTCCCTGTCCCTGCTGAAGAAAAACATCCCCACAACATGATGCTGCCACCACTATGTTTCACAGTGGGGATAATGTGTTCAGAGTGATGTGCCACACATAGCGTTTTGCTTTTTAGGCCAAAGAGCTCTTTTAGTCTCATCTGACCAGAGCACCTTCTTCCACATGTTTGCTGTGTCCCCCACATGGCTTCTCGCAAACTGCAAACAGGACTTCTTATGACTTTCTTTCAACAATGTCTTTCTTCTTGTCACTCTTCCATAAAGGTCAGATTTGTGGAGAGCACGACTAATAGTTGTCCTGTGGACAGATTCTCCCACCTGAGCTGTGGATCTCTGCAGCTCCTCCAGAGTTACCATGGACCTCTTGGCTGCTTCTCTGATTAATGCTCTCCTTGCCCAGCCGGTCAGTTTAGGTGGACGGCCATGTCTTGGTAGGTTTGTAGTTGTGCCATACTCTTTCCATTTTCGAATGATGGATTGAACAGAGCTCCATGAGATGTTCAAAGCTTGGGATATTTTTTTTTATAACCTAAACACGGCTTTAAACTTCTCCACAACTTTATCACTGACCTGTCTGGTGTGTTCCTTGGCCTTCATGATGCTGTTTGTCCATTAAGGTTCTCTAACAAACCTCTGAGGGCTTCACAGAACAGATGTATTTAAACGGAGATTAAATTACACACAGGTGGACTCTATTTACTAATTAGGTGACTTCTGAAGGCAATTGGTTCTATTAGATTTTAGTTAGGGGTATCACAGTAAAGGGGGCAGAATACAAATGCACGCCATCATTTTCAGATATTTATTTGTAAAAAAAAAATTGAAAAACATTTCTAATTTTCCTTCCACTTTACAATTATGCCACTTTGCGGTGGTCGATCACATAAAATCCCAATAAAATACATTTACGTACATATAGGCACTGTACATATACTCGCCCAGCTGCACTCCCTTTCTACCTCCCCTCACTACAAAAGTCCTCCCTTACCTGAGCAGGTCTGTTATGAGAGACTTACACGATCCCCCTTATGTGACAGTGCCCAGACCTGGTCCGCCAATCACCAGGCCCAAACATGGGTGCCATGATGTCCTCCACCTACCTAAACTCCAACACTGAAAATTAGATAGCCCAAAGCTGTATTAGGTAGCCGAGGAGGGAGCCTGGCTGGGTGATTATTCAAAAGGGGAGGGGGGGGGGGGACGCTATGTTCACCGCTGATGATATATTAATCGTAGTAGAGAATAATAATCCACATGACCCCCTAGCAATAAACGGCACATTAGTCTTGTTTAGCATTAGTGCAATTTTTTTTTTTTTTTAAAGTAAGAAACGGTTTCTCCTCTCCCCTTCACAAAATTAAATATTAACCATTGCAGTCCGGGCCCAGCCACACTACAAAGGAATAATTTCTTATCTGGCTGGAGTTAGCCTTTCACCATACATAGTTGTTGGTAAATCCAAAGACGATTGTACAATCGGATTGTACCATGCTGCCAGATTTTTCTTTCCTGTTTGCATTTGGAATGTTCTATTATGGGGAATACATACATGCTGGGAGGTGGGGTGGGGGTGGGGGGGTCATGCTGCTGAGGTCCCCCAAAGCCAGTAGGCGATTCATCCAACCAGCCATAACTGAGATCTCCATTTTTTTTCCTAGACTGACCCTATAAATAATGTGTTGCAAAGTAAAACCATAACACAGCAGTACATGATCAGAACACAGAAGAAGAATGTAACACAATCTCCCTGAGAATTGCCTCAAAGCTTTCTAAGCCGATGCCACGGAGATCTGCAGGCAGTAAGACACTGGAAACAAATTCAATTACATGCAACGCTGCCCTAACACGCAGAACCGAAGAATATTTATTAGATTTAATACACACTGCAAAACATCTCGGCAGAAAATATATGTGATGAAGTGGAAAATTAGTTTAGTTCAGTTTCTGTACAAAGTCCGTTTTTTTGGGGGAGAAAGAACCGGAATGCAGTGTAGGTGAACGCCAACGGTCAGACCACTCAGAAATTGGGTTAGGGAGATGGGTGAGGGCGGGGGGGGTAGAGGGGTAAATGAGGGCGGGGTAAAATAGGGATTGTGGGGTGGGAGAGTTGGAATGGAAAAGGCTGTGATCGCTGGAAGAGGATGAGGATGGGAGGGTCATTGTGAGACATGGGTGCAGAGGTGACAGCTGGTGGAGGGAAGAAGGAGGCAAAAGATGGTCAGAGACTGCAGACATGATACAAGAGATGGTCAGAGACTGCAGACATGATACAAGAGATGGTCAGAGACTGCAGACAGGATACAAGAGATGGTCAGAGACTACAGACAGGATACAAGAGATGGTCAGAGACTACAGACAGGATACAAGAGATGGTCAGAGACTGCAGACATGATACAAGAGATGGTCAGAGACTGCAGACATGATACAAGAGATGGTCAGAGACTGCAGACATGATACAAGAGATGGTCAGAGACTGCAGACAGGATACAAGAGATGGTCAGAGACTGCAGACATGATACAATAGATGGTCAGACTGCAGACATGATACAAGAGAGGGTCAGAGACTACAGACATGATACAAGAGATGGTCAGAGACTACAGACATGATACAAGAGATGGTCAGAGACTGCAGACATGATACAAGAGATGGTCAGAGACTACAGACAGGATACAAGAGATGGTCAGAGATTGAAGACATGATACAAGAGATGGTCAGAGACTGAAGACATGATACAAGAGATGGTCAGAGATTGAAGACATGATACAAGAGATGATCAGAGACTGCAGACATGATACAAGAGATGGTCAGAGATTGAAGACATGATACAAGAGATGATCAGAGACTGCAGACATGATACAAGAGATGGTCAGAGACTGCAGACATGATACAAGAGATGGTCAGAGGCTGCAGACATGATACAAGTGGTGTGGTGAAGTTGCAGTCAGTGTACACAGCTCTGGGGGGAAGCCTGTCCTCTCTCCCTCTAGAATACACCTATGTGATCCCTCCCCCCTCCTCAGTGTGCAGCCATAGCTGGAGCTCTGTTCACTTCCATTAGCAGTGTCCCGGTCCGGATTGCACTCGGGTCCCCTCAGACTCCCAGCCATCCAGGTCAGCAGCAGTGTCCTGGTCCAGATAGAGAGTCTCCTCAGACTCGGGGTCCTAATGTTGTCAGTGAGAAGTGGGTGGAGGCAGAAAGTTACATCTTTACATTCCTCTGAATGTGAGGGCGTCCATGCATCCGATTGGTTGCTGGGATGTTAGGCGGGCCCAGCAACCAATCATTTTCACAGGCAGGAGTTCCGCCACTGGCGAAGGCTTTTCCCAGGGTGTCACTGAGAGGAGGAGGCGGGGATGGAGGAGACGGTCAGAGTAGTAGTAGTAATAGAGGGGAACTCTTCCAATGTGAACACTAGTTCTGGTGACCTCGGGGTCCCAAATGAATTGTCTTAATTTGCAGGGATTTCCTCTCGCTTCCTGTATGGCTATGGGACAGGAAGTGAAGGGAAATCTCTGCAATGGGACACAGATGGGGGAAAAAAATCCGCCAGAGGTTATAACCCTTCCTTGCTCTATCCAAAATGAAAAAAAAAAGTTTTGCCTATAGTTCTACTTTAACTGATCCTGGGCTAGAAAGTTTGTGTCCATTAACATCAGCAGCCTGCATGTACCTCTAGAAATCAGTCATTAGGCTCGATCCACAAAGGTTTATCACATGGGTGCTCCACCGGTAACCCTCCAGCTGTTGCGGAACTACAAGTCGTATCATGCCTCTGCCTTTGGCAGTCATCCTTCTGCCTGTCAGCCTTGCAATGCCTCATGAGACTTGAAGTTCCATTACAACCGGAGGGCCACAGGTTGAGCACCCATGTATGAGAATCTCTCTTTTCAGCTGCGTGACCAGGGGTGGCCCCGTCCATTAAGGGCACACGGGTGCCGCCCCCCCCCCCACCATCCATCAATGCGTCTGGCCCCCACCCCGTCCATGCGTCCAGCCCCCTAATCTACATGCAGGGTGCCAGATGCATGGATTCCAATGGTGGGGTGTTCTTTTTTTGAAGCCTATTAGAGCCTCTGGCTCTAATCATGTGCTTAAAAAAAAAGGGGTGGGCTTGGGGTGCTGAACCACCCACTTGTGTGACAATAGCAAATTAATATTTGCTATTCTTACACTGATCCTCCTCCCGGCCAATCAGGAAGCGGGTCCTGAGACCTGTCACCCGATTGGCTGAAAGGACAGGCGATCCTATTGGATGCCGAGGAGGAGGAGGAGACGCACAGCGGAAGCCGCGTTGATGCAGAGGAGGAGGAGACGCCGGCTGCCTGTAGGAGCGCTGCCCATCCGGAACCTAGATGGTGTAAGTGCCGGGGATTGAATGACTGGCCCCCGGGGGGGTGAGGTGGGGGTTACAGATGACCCATCCAAGCGGGGGGGTGTTGTTTGCCCCCCCCCCAAAAAAAAAAACACCAGTGCGTGACTAATTTGCACATTTCACACTTTTCTTTAAAAACATGGATCCTTTATTGCATTAGCTGTGTGAATTGACCTTCTTCTCTGTTTATCTCAGTGCCGCCATTCTTTTTTTTTTTTTGTCTTTCGTTGTATGAATAAAAACGCCTTGCTAGTAATTGCAATCTTACTGCCGATTAAGCTGAATTCACTTTTAATTAAACAAAGCCACAGGATGCGGCCGTGAATGCGGTCACAGGGCGTTTTTAATTTTGCGACTCAGGCAGAGTATAATGGGGGCGCATCAGACTTTTTATTGCTGATTTTTCTGGTTGGGAGCTGTACTGATGATGTGCAGTGTGCTGCATTTCTCCTGCCCGTCACCATGGGAGCAGAAGTTCACATTTCCTGTACATAAGTACCCCAATCATCACCATCAGCTTTTGCTCTTGTCAGAATTAGGGTTGCACCAATACCTTTTTTTTTTTAACCAATGAGTACCGATACTTATCGGTCAATTACTCTCCGATACCTGAAGCCGATACCTTTTGTGGTGCGATTTGAGCCCATACAATATGAATGGGCTCAAATCACGCTGCAAAGATTCGTGGTGCGATTCCGGTCCGAACGTGCGGTTTCTCGCACCACTCCTGTGTGAACCCAGGCTGAAGTGACTATGACAAGTCTGAGCTCACACATGAGCAGTGGGGGGGGGGGAACCACATGCGATTTGGACAGGAATTGCACCGCATTCCTGTTTAAATCTTATGCAATTCTCTGCTCTTCGATTCGAGCCTTTTCATTTTGTATGGGCTCTAATTGCACCGGAAAGGTATCGGTTTCGGGTATCGGAAGCATTAGTTACGGGTACTCCTGCAAATGCTTAGTATCGATACCAGTATTGGTGCAACCCTTGTCAGAATATTTGTTCTCTTCATTCATTTCAATTAGAATGCAAAAGCAGCTTAACCACTTGCCGACCGTATAACTTACATACACAGGGGAAAGGCAGCTTTGGCTGTGCCAGGTCACATATCGAGTACGTGATCTGACACTTCCGGGTGGGGGGGTGGGGGGGGGGAAGAATGCGCATTGCCGGAGGGCTCGTTCCCACTTTGATCACACACCGTGTGGGGGGGTTGGACGACTGACCCCGGGGAGGGTGGGGGTTATGGGTGACCCAACCAACCAATCCTAACCCCTGAAAAACAACCCCACACCATAATCCCCCCTCCACCAATTATTATTATACAGGATTTATATAGCGCCAACAGTTTACGTAGTGCTTTACAACTTGAGGGTAGACAGTACAAATACAATACACTAGGAATCAGAGGGCCCTGCTCCTTAGAGCTTACAATCTAAGAGATGGATTTGGACCAGTGCACAAAGCAAGGTCCATAAAGACATGGAGGAGCGAGTTTGGATTGGGGGATCTTGACTGGCCTGTAGAAAGTCCTGACCTCAGCGGACTAAGACTGGGATGCCATAAAAATTCATGTGCGTGTCGAGGCAGGTGTCCCAATACTTTTGATAATAGAGTGTATTTTGAAAACAAGGATCCCCGTCCTGTTTCTTCAGCTTTGTGAATTGAGCCAAATGTATTGTCAGGATTTTAATAGACAAACTTTCCACCAGTGCCTAAGAAATTCCATGAATGGGGTTGGGTAATTGTATATAGGGTCTCTTTGAGGCTTATGCCGCGTACACACGAGCGGACTTTACGGCAGACTTTGCCCGGCGGACTTTTCAACGGACTTTATGACGGACTTTCCAAATGAACGGACTTGCCTACACACAATCCACCAAAGTCTGTCGAATTCGTACGTGATGACGTACGACCGGACTAAAACAAGGAGGTTCATAGCCAGTAGCCAATAGCTGCCCTAGCGTGGCTTTTTGTCCGTCGAACTAGCATACAGACGAGCGGACTTTTCGACCGGACTCGAGTTCGACGGATTGATTTAAAACCTGTTTCAAATCTAAGTCCGTCCAACTTTTGAGAAAACAAAGTCCGCTGGAGCCCACACACGATCGAATTGTCCAACGAAATCCAGTCCGCCGGGCAAAGTCTGCCGTAAAGTCCGCTCGTGTGTACGCGGCATTAGAATTGGGCCTTTATAATGATAGACAACTGCTGGAAACAGTCCTAAAGTTCACAGCTGTCAGTTCTTATTTGTAACTCATGGTCCTTCAGCTTTTGAGGAGCTACATATCCCAGTAGCAGGATTTGTAGTTCCTTAATAGTTGGAAACCATATAACTAGTTTATACAATGTTTTGACTGACATCCCTGTTTCCCTGGACCTCAAAGTCTCCGTGTTGAACATGCGACCACCCAACCTGGACCTGGAAATTGCATTCCAAGCAACCAAGGAGGCCCATTCCATCCCAGTAGCCCCTTCCGTGGGTTTAAGATTTCCCTTCCTGTGAACTTTTCTACTTCATCAAATTTGACACAAAGAGCAGCATGCTTTGCACAAGATGAAATTCCAGATTATTGCCAAATAACTCAACCCCCCCCCCCCCCCCCCTGTAGCAGGCTAGTCTATGATATTGGGCAAGCCGCGGGGCTCTCCGAAAAGAAAGCTGTAGGCCCCAGCATGGTGTAAACCTTTATGTCTCCTGTTTATATTACCTTATTGGCCATCTCGCAGCGAACTCTTTTCACGTTCAGGTATCCCTGGTGCAAAACATCTCCCTTTATCAGTTACCTGGTGTATAAATCTTGTTAGAAATAGCTCTGCTATGCCTGGAATGTGGCAGCTGGCAGTTACAGGGCACAAGCTGTTATTCCTCAGCTATCCGAGCCAAAGTAAATATGTCACTGCTGAGTTCTGTCATTACCTCAAAATGCTTCCTTCATTTAGACAAGCTCTTGCATTGTAAACTGGGCCCTGCGCAGGGGGAGATACAGAAAGAATGCAGCATTTTTTTATAGACTACATTTCTCTAGAGGTGATATTACTATGAGTTTTATGAAGCTCTTAAAACATGTTGACTAAACAGTTTCTATAAACTGCATTGTAGCAAGAAATGCAGGTTCATTGATTAGATCACCCAGGGTGACCTGTACAAATCCCAACACACATCCTATAGATTGATTGCCTGCAGAGCTTGTGGTTTAAACATTTGTTGGAAGTTATGCTACAGTAGTTCTGTTATATTCAAAATAAAGAATACGACGCCTCCAATGTGACATGATCATAATACAATTCCATTAAATATACATATTGTATATACACGCTATACAAGAAACACTACATCCCCAACATGACCCACAACTGGACACGATCATAATACAATTCTATTACACTCTATAGATAGAACACTACACCCCCAAACATGACCCTCCACTGGACATAATCATAATACAATTCTATTACATTCTATACATAGAACACTACAACCCCCAACATGACCCACCACTGGACATGATCAGACTACAATTCTATTACACTCTATAGATAGAACACTACACCCCCCCAACATGATTCACCACTGGAAATGATCATAATACAATTCTATTACACACTATACATAGAACACTACACCCCCCAACATGACCCACCACTGGACATGATCATAATACAATTCTATTACACACTATACATAGAACACTACACCCCCCAACATGACCCACCACTGGACATGATCATAATACAATTCTATTACACACTATACATGGAACACTACACCCCCCAACATGACCCACCACTGGACATGATCATAATACAATTCTATTACACACTATACATAGAACACTACAACCCCCAACATGACCCACCACTGGACATGATCATAATACAATTCTATTACACACTATACATGGAACACTACACCCCCCAACATGACCCACCACTGGACATGATCATAATACAATTCTATTACATATAATAAAAGAAAAAAATGGGCATAAGATAGCCCAAAGGTGGGACTTTAGAGGCACAATGGACAGTAATAGATATATAATTTTATATTTTATCTATAACAATACAAAAAGCAAAAAAAAGTGAAGAATTAAAAATATATACACAATACATGACAAGAATGAACAGGCATAGTATAAATAGTAGTGAGCCCCTGTGAGTCAACGCGTTTCGCTGTCTAGCTTTGTCGGGACACACTCAGGAATTGTTGAAGGAAAATAGGTCTAACTAGACAGTGAAACGCGTTGACGCACAGGGGCTCACTATTATTCATACTATGCGTGTTCATTCTTGTCATGTATTGTGTATATATTTTTAATTCTTCACCTTTTTTTGCTTTTTGTACCATGTATTGTTAGATATAAAATTATATCTTTTATTTATATTACTGTCCATTGTGCCTTTAAAGTCCAAACTTTGGGCTCTCTTATACCCAATTGTTTCTATTATTATATCAAATTCCCATAGGGTGTGGCCATAGGAGTGTTTTCTTTATATTTTTCTACAATTGTATTACACTCTATACATAGAACACTACACCCCCAACATGACCCACCACTAGACATAATCATAATGGGCAGCACAGTGGTGTAGTGGGTAGCACTCTCGCATAGCAGTAAAAAGGGTCGCTGGTTCGAATCCCAACCACGACACTACCTGCCTGGAGTTTGCATGTTCTCCCTGTACCTGTGTGGGTTTCCTCCGGGTACTCCGGTTTCCTCCCACACTCCAAAGACATGCTGGTAGGTTAATTGGCTTCTGTCCAAAATTGGCCCTGTTATATGGGTATGAGTTGGGGACCTTGGATTGTGGGCTCCTCGAGGGTAGGGACTGATGTGGGTGTGCGATGGGTATGCATAAATTGACGGCGATATATGGGTACCTTAAATAAATAATAATAATAATAATAGAAGAGCATCCTAATGACACACATTGTACAGGGATAGGGACAATTGTAGACACACACCCACTCTTACTCAGGTTGGACTGGTGTCTTTATTCAACCTTACTAACTATGTAACTATATAATACAATCCATACATAAAACACTACAATCCCCAACATGACCCACCACTGGACATGATCAGAATACACTTCTATTACACACTATACATAGAACACTACAACCCCCAACATGACCAACCACTAGACATGATTATAATACAATTCTACAATACTCAATATACTTATACTAAGAATACTAGAACAGATACATGAAACCTATATTTTGTTTAGAATATGACACTGTTAATTGTTCTTTGACGCCCCAGTGTGATGAAACTGCTACTCCATAAAACTCTACCCATAATGAACCTATTGCTGTATTGTCTTTTTGGAACAGGCTGGCAATTCTGCATTGTCCATTGTTGCTGAATCCGCCCCCAGTGAGATTGCAGAACTTCTACAAGCCCACACAGAGCACCGGCGTTCCTGCCCCGCCGCTGACACGGGAAAAGGAGGCCCATTGTAAACAAGGATGGAGGACAAAAGACTCATTCTTCTCCAAGTGAACTGCAAGAGAGCGGATACCATCCATCTCTGCATTGTCTTCATTACACTAAATATTCCAAATATGTGTATACATAAGCCAGGGGCTTTTTTTTTTTGGAATGAGGCAAGTCTGTTCTATCGGTTGATGTATATTGACTTGAGTGGAAGGTCGTATTCACAAACAGTATTAAATGCAAAGAGTAGCCCTCCTACCTGTCAAGGAATTATAAGTCCCAGCATGAGGAACTAACTAATCAGCATGCCCAGATACTTTTTGAGGGACCATGGCAGGTAATGCTAGGACTGCTAGTTCCATATTAGATGAAGAACTGCATGTAGAGTGTTTATAAAGAGGGTCTGTCTACCAAAAAACAGTATTTCAGGTATGGTTAGATACAGAATTGTACCAGCTCCTTCTTGAAACTCTGGGTTTAGATCTTAGAATTTCAAACCTCTGCTAGGACTTCTAGTTCCATATTAGCTGAAGAACTGCATGTAGAGTGTTTATAAAGAGGGCCTGTCTACCAAAAAAACAGTATTTCAGGTATGGGTAGATACAGAATTGTACCAGCTCCTTCTTGAAAACTCTGGGTCTAGATCTTAGAATTTCAAACCTCTACATTAAATCCAAGCAAGGAATGTGAATTTCTCAATACCGAGTGGAGCTGGGAACTCTTTGCTGGAATCACCTTGATAATATGAAGCCAGTAGGTCATTTAGCCGGTCTCCATCTACCCAAAACTGAAATATCAATTTTTAGGAGGGGTGACCTTCTGGAAGCAGTCTAGAAAGTGACCTTCAGGAAGGAGTGATGTCACAGAGCGAGGGTGACGTCACAGAGCAAGGGTGACGTCACGTCCACACTCCTCCTTCCCAATTAAAACAATATAAAACACAGGAATTATTTCAGTTAAACCTAACAGCCTCTTTTGTATTATATAGTAGAGTAGATAAAACCGTTGTTGTCACTTGTATGTGTGTGTATATAATATCTAAAGGAATGTTATTTTTTTATATTTCCTGATAGCAGGTCTGGTTGATGAGCACAAAGCGTCGTGATGCAGGGCTAAGACTGACCTCTGATTTATAGGCCAGGAAAAAAAAAAAATTTGCTTCTTTTTATTAGATCGTGGGGTTTTGCTCTTGTACAGAATTTTTATAGCCTGACAGAAAGCACAAAAATCATTTGAAGTTAGCACAGAATGCATCTCTCACCCTGCCAAGACACCGTCTAAAGTCACCTGCTCTTGCAGAATATTGGTACAAAGGCCTTGAGGGCAAAAGATATGTTATTGGCCAAATTGTTAAGAATGATGTCCGCTCAGTATTATTATTATTATTTTTTTTTTTCCTAATTAGCTACCTCGTCTGCCTTTTCTCCTAGCATTTGTTTGATAAAATACAGCTGGCTCTGTTGACTCGGATGCCGTACTCCACTCCCAATAGCAACCAGCGTCAAGTATGGAAAATGGTTAGAGCCGGTTGCTAGTATCACCATGAATTCCCGAATCACCCGCTGGCACCCAAACAGGTAGGTAGTCGGTCACAGCACAGCAAAAATATAGGAGTATGCTCGAAATTTGGTTTCCATATGGTAGCTACTATATTTCAAAAAGGGGAAGTTGATTTTCATAGGGGGAGGGGGAGCTAAACTCCAGGCAAACAAATACACAGATGAAATACCTATAGGAGGTGCTGGTTTACCCGCCAAAGGATTTGTATTTGGTCAATCAAGTTCTGGGCTCTGCCGCACAGAACAGCCTTATCTGCCGTTGCAGGAGACCTGATGTCTCTCTGTTGTCGTTTAAGCAGAACTAAACCTAACTGTGAGCAGGCAGCTCTTTATTGCAGAAGAGACATATGATGGGGCCCATTTACTAAAACTGGAGAGTGCAAAATCTGGTCTACATAGAAACCAATCAGCTTTCAGGGTTTTTTTTTTCAAAGCTTTATTGAACAAGCTGACGTTAGAAGGCGATTGGCTACCATGCCTATGTTCCCCAAGATTAAGCTGAGGGGGCGGAGCAAAATGCGTTAGGGCATGGCCTGGTTGGAGCCCAGGCTGAGGTTGCCATATACCAACTACTAGTGGGATTGCTTCGATGGACGGCTACAGGACGAGCTCCTTCCCAAGCCGGCACTCACAGCAGTGGACTGCGGACTTGCACTCCTCCTAAAGCCCGAGCAGCTCACATACAAGTTTCTTTTTGGGTCACAGTGGTTACCATGCAGGGCTGGTGCAAGGATTTTTGACACCCTAGGCGAAACCTCATTTTGTCGCCTTCCCATTGGCTTCACCCCTGACTCCACCCCCTTTGCCCTGCCCATATATACCCCACCTTTTTAATGAAGTGCCCATCAATGCAGCCTCTCCCGCACACATCAAATGCAGCCTCACCAGCGCCCATAAAATGCAGCCTCTCCAGCACCCATCAAATGCAGCCTCTCCAGCGCCCATAAAATGCAGCCTCTCCAGCGCCCATAAAATGCAGCCTCACCAGTGACCATCAATGAATGTTTGCTTGCTTCCATTCATTCGGGACACAGACACAGTCCTCCGCCACCACTGCACCTCTGACACTATGTGTGAACAGACCGGTGGCTGCCTGCTTGCTGCAGAGGGAAGAGAGTAGGAACACCAATGGCTGGACTCCCTAGGCAGCAGTGCGACTTATGCGGCTGACATTTTGCCTAGTGGTAGCAACAGCCCTGTTACTATGCAGAGCTGCACCAGATTCTGCACTCTCCAGTTTTAGTAAGTCAACCCCTGCAATAACACACACCTGCCTTTTTGCACTCATTTATTGAATGTACACTGAGCTGTGCATACCCGGAACACTCTGGCTGTGCCAAAATGGCTGACTCCCGTGCGCATGCGTAAGGTGACATCACCCCCTATTACCCAATGAAGAGGCTGCAAACCCAGCACCTGGAAGTAGTCCAGGGAGAAGAGGATAGCTGACAAGGGCTGCAACTGCTGGAAGGTGGAGATATTTCTAGGAGTTTAGATCCACTTTAAATAAAACTTACAGGTCTTGTTCCTCCCCCAGCCTGTGACTGAAAAGCATTAGAATAATGAGCTAATTACTCCGTCACCTTGCTTTCTCCTCCTATCAGAATGTCCCTTGCAAGCACATGAGCCCTGTAGCAAAACTAAACGACTCCTTGTGCTACTTCTTCCTGCCCCTAGTCTGAGCTCTGCTGTGAAGGGGATTACAGGAGGCTAACACCAAGTCAACATCATGCGGTTACGGTGCTTAGGCTGGGATGTGACCGTCTCTCAATGGAGCTGGCTCACGCATGTCTGGGGCGGCCACAGTGTGAATTCCAAAAGGGTCCTGTGTGTTTTTGGGTCCGTTTCAGGTGCGAATTCAGGCAAAAAAACAGGACCGCATCGGACCCCTGGCTGGAAACCGCGGCTGCACCTATATGTACCTGGATTCTCTGCATTAAGTAAAACTTACCAGATCTCAATCTACCACCATGCCCAAGAGCAGTGGCTCTCTCCTTTCTCTCCTCACTGGAGATCGAGGCAGCAGCCGAAGCCATTGGCTCCTGCTGCTGTCAATCACAGCCAGTGAGGGGCGGGGCCAAGCTGTGTTTGTCAATAGACACACGGAGCGCAGCTTGGGAGCGAGCCTGCACAGCAAACGACTTGCTATAGGGGCACTGGTGGGTGGGGGGCTGGGTGGGTGGGTGGGAGGGGGGTACCCCAGAAGAGGAGGCTTGGGGATGCTCTGTGCAAAACCCTTACACAGAGCAGGTAAGTATAACTTGTTAATTATTTAAAGAAAATCCTTTAGAAATCACAGCGCTGCATTCATTTGTGTTTTCTCTGCCTGGAGTTCAGCTTTAAAAGGGGAACCTGTCACTGCCAGGGCTTCTATTCAGTATTAGGGCTTCTGTGGTCCATCTTCTATACCAGGGGTCTTCAAACTTTTTCAAACAAAGGGCCAGTTTATTGTCCTTCAGACTTTAGGATTGCCAGATTGTGGCCAGCAGGGGGCAGAAAATGTCACAGGCTCGGCATGGGAATACATTTGGCCTCAGGGTTGGTGGTCAATAGGTGTAGTGCCCCCATTAGTAGAAGGAATAGTATCCCATCATTGGTATCGGTGGAAGAAATAGTGCCCCATTGTTGGTGTCAGTGGGAGGAAAAGTGCCCCAAGGGCCAGATAAAGGCTAGCAGAGGGCCACATCTGGCCCTCGGGCCGCAGTTTGGAGACTCCTGTTCCATACGGTAAAATGAACACACACAGTGATGTGGATGTCCCACCGTTGCCTTCAGAAGTTGGGCGTTTTGCATTCCTTGGTTGGGGAGTTTTGCCGGCCCCCTTTCTTCTCTTGCTTTTTAATTGTCAACCGTATTGCGCAATCACAGATAATAAGCACAAAGTAATATCAACATCACAAGCTGTTTTAGTGTTGGTTGTTCTTCAGTTCTACTCTATATTCCATCTGCAGATATGTAAAATTAGCCCTTTATTACCCCCCCCCCCCCAGAGTTTATCTAAACTTCCCATTAGCAATTCAGCCAGATAGAAGATCGTTGCCGATCGTTAGCGGGTTACATTGAAGCCTTCCTAAACCCAAAAGTTAAAGTAGAACTATAGGCAAAACTTTTTTTTTATTTTGGATAGAGCAAGAGAGAGTTATAACCCCCGTCAGATTTTTTTTCAACATCTGTGTGATTTCACTTCTGGTCTCAGAGCCAAACAGAAAGTGAATCTCTACAAATTAAGGGAATTCCTTGGGGACCCCTAGGTCACCAGAACTAGTGTCCCCATTGGAAGATTTCCCTCTTTTACGTCTCTGGGGACGACCCAAAATGTGGGATTTTCTTATCTAATGATAATGGTAAACAAATAGAGAGGGTGATTCTCCAAAACGGGGGCACAGAAAGCAATAAACACTGACAAGCCCTCTAATTCCTCTCCACTCTATCCAAAACTTAAAAAAAAAAAGTTTTGCATTTAGTAATACTTTAAAATTGTAAATATTGCAGCTTAGTGTTTAGGTGTGTTGGGCTGCATTAGTTTTCATTTTTAAAGTCAAGAACTTTTTTTTTTGGCAAATACAGGAGAATATCTGTTGATCTCTTAAGAAATGCAATGTCTTTGTTACTTCTTGTGAGCTGAAAAGAAATCACAAACATCCTGATTTTTTTACTAGTCCCATCAGTACACAATATAATGGAGATGAGCAAAGGAGTACATGTATAACCTCTTGCCAACTGCCTAATGCATACACTACCAAAAGTATTGGGACACCTGCCTTTACACACACATGAACTTTAATGGCATCCCAGTCTTAGTCCGTAGGGTTCAATATTGAGTTGGCCCACCCTTTGCAGCTATAATAGCTTCAACTCTTCTGGGAAGGCCGTCCACAAGGTTTAGAAGTGTGTCTATGGGAATGTTTGACCATTCATCCGGAAGCACATTTGTCAGGTCAGGCACCGCTCTAATTCACCCCAAAGGTGTTCTATCGGGTTGAGGTCAGGACTCTGTGCAGGTAAGTCAAGTTCCTCCACCCCAAACTCTCTCATCCATGTCTTTATGGACCTTGCTTTGTGCACTGGTCCAAATCATTTGCTGGAGGGGGGATTATGGTGTGGGGGTTGTTTTTCAGGGGTTGGGCTTGGCCCCTTTGTTCCAGTGAAGGGAACTCTTAGGGCGTCAGCATAAAAAGACATTTTGGACAATTTCATGCTCCCAACTTTGTGGGAACAGTTTGGGGATGGCCCCTTCCTGTTCCAACATGACCAGTGCACAAAGCAAGGTCCATAAAGACCAAATACACCTTAGGCTGAGTTCACACTGATATGACACGACTGTTGTACGACTATCATCCTACTTGGCCCTGCTACATCTGTCCTACTTTGGTCCTACTCCCATCTGACTTGAACGAACAAGATAAGATTTTGCTCCGACTACAACTTGTCCTTTGGCCAATCAAAACAATCCCAGAGTGACAAATTCTTTTTACTGTTTCTGTAATCACCACATCGGATGTCACAAGTCAGATGGTTAGGACAAGGATCCTACTTTGATCCGACTTCAATGATATTCAATGGGCTGAAGTAGGATCAAAGTCGTACGAAAGTAGTGCAGAGAGCATTTTCAAAGTCGGACCAGTTAAGACAACTCTCATAGAGAATCATTAATTTGCACACATCATGAGCTCCCAATTTTGGAGCGTTTGTCGTACAAGTGTGAACCCAGGCTGAGAGCGGAGACTGTGAGCCAGGCCTTCTCGCCCAACATCAGTGCCTGACCTCACAAATGCGCTTCTGGAAGAATGATCAAACATTCCCATAGACACACTCCTAAACCTTGTGGACGGCCTTCCCAGAAGAGTTGAAGCTGTTATAGCTGCAAAGGGTGGGCCAACTCAATATTGAACCCTACGGACTAAGACGCCAGTTCATGTAAGGGCAGGTGTCCCAATACTTTTGACAATTTAGTAGTGTATATATATATATATATATATATATATATATATATATATATATATATATATATATATATATATATATATATATATATATATATAATGGCAAAAAAAGGGGGCTTTGCCATACGTGAATTGTTAGACAGGGCCAGTTGGTCTTTTTTGCAGGCTGGCTGGTAGGTGTGCTGGGAAATTTTTGTCGCCCTTCCACGTGCAACCTTTCTGCAAAGGCCAATTATGGATTGCAGCCGTTGTCACTTGTTTGCACAGCTTGGTCGGCTTTGCCATATGCCTGCATGGCGGCCTGAGGTTGTGTGCTGAGAGTGCATTCAGTCCATCACACTAATCAGGAGCCAGCAGGATGCGCTCTCCCCCCTCCCCCCCAATCATTTGACCCCTGTGAGAGCCAATCACAGCAGTCACATGATGGAGAAGCCATTCCACCTCCCGATAGCCCTTTAAGTGGGCTTTAATGCCCAATTCTTTATCATCAAGAGGTTAAGGTTAACGTTTAGCCTACGTGACAACCATGGCTGCCCCCCATAGATACAGTGGAGTAATGAGAGTAGACATAAAGAGACAGGAAGTGTGGTATTTAGAGGATTACAGGCCAAAATAAAATGAAAACAAAGGCAGTCAACAAATCTAAGGACTGGTGAGCTGCAATAGATTACGTTTATGTTTTTGTGTTTAGATACATTTTATGAGATACAAATCGTACCCCGACATTTCATGTAAACCTCCATGCAAGGTTTGGGGTGCTGCAATATCTGCATATGGAGAGTCATAAGAACTTTTCTGAACTGTTTTATGGTTCGCTACATTAAAAGCACAAATACTATATAAACCATCCTTCGCATCTCCCTGCCCCGTACATAAGATTGTATTGGTGTCACGTGCAATGCCAAGACTGGGAAAGCAGGACAAATACTGAATGACCTTCGTGTACAGGATACTCCGTGTCGGTGTTACTATGACCCATGAAGAAGCGGGTCGTGTGTTCTTGTTGTATTTGCTTGTACAGGTAAATCTTGTTCAGTGAAAACGTAAAACAATGTTCTTCTATTTACACCTTTTCTACCTACGGATGTATCCAGGTTGGGTAAATCACCGGCCGGTAAGACGTGACCCGCCCTCCCGTCACGGCTGGTGTAGATTTTGTAGATCAGTGTTGGAAATCCTTCATATTAAGCCTCATTCAGGATTCACTGGCAGGAAACAACCTGTAAAGTCTAGTTCTTTATGGCAGCCAATCAAAATGTATTGTTCTCCGATCTGCCTTAAATAAACTGAAATCTGGCGGCTGTTTTACACTGTATTGGAGAAGCCGGGGGGTGTTTTATATAAGCACAAGTCCTTTACAATTACTGTCTGCTGTGTGTATGGGGCAGTCAGTGCCGGGACACGGTCATTCAGCAACCTGCCAAACTGCGTCCCCCCTTCCCTTAAGGTTAGGGTCAGGGCACCCCCATCCCTGTAATAAACCAGTGTACCAAGGGCAGTTGCCCCTCCTGCCCCCCCCCCTTTGTCCCGGCCCTGGGCACATATAGGAGAGAGCACATACACGGCCTGATAAATGTGCCAATTCTTAGCAGGTGATAAGAGGATTGGTTGTGAATTGTATGATGGGGGGGCGCATTAGCTTATAGGCATTTCATACAAGCACAAGTCCTTTACAATTACTGTCTGCTGTGTATGGGGCAGTCAGTGCCAGGACGCGGTCATCCAGCGATCTGCTAAACTGCGCCCCCCCTTCCCTTAAGGTTATGGCCAGGGCGTCCCCATCCCTGCAATAAACCAGTGCGCCAAGGGCAACCGCCCCTCCTGCCCCCCCCCCCCTCCCTTGTGCCAGGCACAGTACAACTCCTGACATATAGGAGAGAGCAGATTCTAGGGGGGAGAACATACACAGCCTGATAAATGTGCCAAATCATAGCAGGTGATAAGAGGATTGGTTGTAAATTGTATGGGTGAGGGGGGACATTAGCTGCCAACTTGTCCCTCTTTCCTCCTCCATGTCCAGGGGGTTCATCTGATGTATAGACCTCTATACATATTTACTATTTACCTGCCTAAAGCGTTAGGCTAGGTTCACACCTCTGCATGTGGCGGTGGGAATTGCATCTGTTCCCCCACTTGCAACCGCCCGGCAGCCAAATCGCACTGTTCTTAGGAGACATTTATTCTGAATGGCATCCCCATGCATCCCAGCATGCAGCGAAATTACAGAATCGCAGGCACAGCAGCCCATTCATTTGAATGGGCTGCTGTGCCCTGCGTAAACGTGCCCCACATAAAACAGGGGAGTGTGAATCAAGGGTGAAAATCCAACCTTTAGGGATGTTTTCAGGCAGGCGGCCTCGGGATGTGGCCGGGCCTCGGTTTGGCCACCCAGCCAAACTGTCACAATACAGCCATACAGGGCCGTACACACGCCACTGCTGCATTGTTTTCCTTTTGTGGCATTTTTAACTTGGGATGCAGAGTCTGACAAGCGGCACTGCTTATTAAACTCACCCATTGAGTTCAGTGGGGCCACACCGCAACCGCGTGCAATGCACCCAATTGCGGCAACACAGGGTTTTATATATATATATATCATCATTTGTAGACGCTATAACGTCATTTGTAAACAGCCCTAAGAGATGCATCTCTTTGTCCGCAAGGAATTACATCTATTGCTAGCAAACCAGTAACTGCCCAGTCCACAAATGCTAGCTGTCTGGCTGCCATGTTGCCAGGCAGCTAGTTCGCCATTGGCAGCTCCCCCCCTTCCAATATTTCCCTTAAGAAAGGTTTCCCTCCGAAGCCTAACCCTTTATTTCCATAGACAGAACAAAGACGACTTTGTGCCGATACGGACAAGTCTTCTACTTGCCATCCACAAATGTTCCTCAACTGATTTTAGCTCAATTAAAACACTTCCTCCTCCCAGCCAAGACAGAAATAGACTCCCACATGGAGAGCAGCCTGTTCTCCAAGGAGCTGTCATCATTTTAATTAGTTCATTTTAATATTTAAAACAAGATTAGCGCTTTAGTCGGGGGGGTGGGGGCATCATCAATCACACGGGGGCGACAGGAAAACCCAACGAGTCCAAAGATGGAGGCACCTGGGTAATTCATGAACGGCTGAGGATAGGAACTGAATACTTATGTTTGTTTACTTGCAAACAGCGCTTTTATAAAGTGGGGATATCGGGGTTCTAAGGCATTGGGGGGATTGTTCACACCGCCCTCGCCTTCTGTCAAGTCTGAGAGAAGGTCTTCTCATGGGGAAAGAAAATTTGCTGAACTGAAGCATCAAAGCATATCCAGATCTACCCCGAAAACACCTGTGTGTACTGAGCCAGGGACATCACATTATTACACAGGGCAATTTTAGTAGGTCAAGTAATCAGTACTACAATCACTAGTACCAATCAGTACTACAATCACCAGTACCAATCAGTACTACAATCACCAGTACCAATCAGTACTACAATCACCAGTACCAATCAGTACTACAATCACTAGTGCCAATCAGTACTACAATCACCAGTACCAATCAGTACTACAATCACCAGTACCAATCAGTACTACAATCACCAGTACCAATCAGTACTACAATCACCAGTACCAATCAGTACTACAATCACCAGTACCAATCAGTACTACAATCACTAGTGCCAATCAGTACTACAATCACTAGTGCCAATCAGTACTACAATCACCAGTACCAATCAGTACTATAATCACCAGTACCAATCAGTACTACAATCACCAGTACCGATTGCCGAGAAGGAGGGTGCCGAGGGTGCACCAGAAGGAAGTGGGAGCTGTAACCCTCTAAAAAAGAGGGTATCCGCCCCCCCTCCCCCCCCAAAAAAAATTACATGCCAAATGTGGCATGTCAGGGGGTCACCTCCCTTAAAGCGGAAGTTCCATATTTGGTTGGAACTCCACTTTAAATAAATCCTGAGGGTTTCAAAAACACGACTTTTTAGCCTGGACCTGCTCGTGTCAAAAAAAACCTTCAGAGCCTCAAAAGTCTCCATATTGTTCAGAAGTGTGTCAGCCACACTACTTTTAGAAATGAATTGCTAGCGATTATTCTAATATCGCCCCCAAGCGAGCTATTAACCACATCACATGTGCTCTTACTTTTCTGAAAGCAGATCAGATGCTTCCAGAGTTTCCTCCAATGGTAACAGAGCAGGACTGCAGAAATTTACACTAGAACGCGTTTTCCCCGCTACGTATGCTTCACGCAGTGCTTCATACCATTATATTGCTATCTGCACGCCTACAATGTATATATACACTGTACAGGCTCACTGTGGCTATATGAAGATATGTGAAGGTATGGCCACTTACCTACACACAGCTGTCAAACTTTACATTGTTCACGCTGCGTATGCAATGCACTTATTTTTGTGATCTTCCATTATTTTACTTGTTCTCTTTTGTCATTTTACTTGTTGTTCGGTCATTTATATTGTTATATAATCCTCTGCCATGGAAAAAAACAATCAATAAAATATATCTTTTGTTGTCTTACGTCTCATGGGTTATTTCCAGTCTGAATTCAAACCTGTTTGCAGTAGAACTCCCCCCCCCCCCCCCCTTCGTATGGGTCCATTACCACCCAAAACTCTACATAAAAGGAAAAGTCTCAAGTACTACCTTACCCGCACTCCAGTTCCTCTTCTTCAGCGGTGGAGGACCTCCTTATCCTCTTCCAGGTGAAAATACATTCCGCCCATTTCTATTGAGCGCGGCCTGTCATTTACATGCCTCCTAGGGTGCGTTATCACACAGACTGGGTTCATAGTACTATACTAAAAAAACAAATTGCTGTGCGCCACTAAAGTGTTTGGGTTTGGCTTGAAAAAAAGTGGCAACCCTACTCCCTACTCTTAGTTAGGGCTCTATCCCTGACTTACTCCCACACTGAGGTTTCCCCAAATGATACAGAAACTTCTTTTCACACACTTCTTTGTCAAGATAGACGTCCAAATCTTGCAAGATGTTGGCAGCCAATAGGAGATGCCAGTAGGGTTGCCACCTGTCCAGGATTCACACGGACATTCAGGGTTTGAAACTATGTGTCCGGGCTTTAGTCTGCCTGAAACCCGGACACATTAGTCAGACTGGGCTGTGGCTCACCAAGTAACTGAGATAATCACACAAAATATGTTGCCATCTGGGAGCTGCGGGCCGCTGTCTGGGGGCAAGTTTGGCCTCAATGGTGCACTGGGGGGTGGGAAATGATGTCAGCAAGAGCAGTTTGGCCACATCCACTGTTTGCCGCAGCGTGCTGCATTACCACTCTCTTTGGGGCACCCAAAGATGCCCCAGGTCTTTTATAATCCTATAGTGTATACTATGAAATAAAATGTACCCTGTGCCGCTAAAGTGTTTGGGTTTGGCTTGAAAAAAAAAAAAAAAAAAAAGGGTGGCACCCCTAGATGCCAGCCTCCCCAAGATGGCCCCATGGTTTCTTGCCTGCATGAATAACTGCCACAGTGCCATCTTCAGGTTGGCAGACAAACTGGAGCCCAACACCTGCCTACGTGAATGCACTTAGCGATTGCTGCACATCATTGCTCTAGACCAGCCTACTAATGATGATAATGGTGGAACATGGCTGTGCAATGTGTGTCACCAGGTCAATATTTGTAATGAGAGCTGCGGCTTCAAAGTGATTGAAAGGACTTTTAAAGTTGCACCTTGTGTAGCACCCTTTACCATAGGTAGGTGCTAGCATAGGATTTTTACTAGGAGAACTGCCAGTACAGGTAAATTTAGGCAGGCCTATGCTGCTGCTTGGCCTGTCTGTTTTGATCTGGGGGTAGGGAGTGATTAGAGTAGCAGTGGGTGTGACCACCTGTGCTCTAGTTCTGGGGCACCTCCCCGGCTTCCAGGGAGAATGTTCTGGAAGAGGGGCAGGGCCTAGAACTGAAGTGGCAGGCAGCTCATGTGGGAGCCCTGACCAATCCCCAACTGGAATTGGCAGGGGGCGGGCCACCTATATAACCTGAGGTAACAGGCCACTGGGAGGAGTCGTTGACTGGGAGAAGTGGAGAATGGAGTATTAGACAGCAGCAGAAGGGCTCCCCCATCTGGGGGAGTGCGCTGATGGCAGGAGGCGGCCTGGGAGGGCTATGAGGGAATTTTACCTTTACACGGTCATTGGTGAAGTCCTCATCATTACGCGTCATTGATGAGGAATTCCTGGAGCAGAGGGGCAGGAGAAGCTGTCGGAACATATGGTCCAGTTAAGTTCTCCATCATGGACTTGGGGCAGAGAAAGGTCGGTGAGTGTACCACAGTGGAGGGCTGGATGTGGAGGCATGCCAGGAAGTCTGAGGGAACTTCACCTTTACACAGTCATTGCTGAAGTCTTCATCATTACACGGTCATTGATGAGGAGTCCTGGATCAGAGGGGAGACTGAGGGGAATAGTGTAAAATCGATGTGGCCCGAGGGCACATGATTTGCTAGCTGGGAACAGTAGTCCACTGTTCAGCAAATATTATAGAACTACTAAGTCTCCGGGGAGAGGTACTGCAGGCCTCTGGCCTAGTTACAGCAATAACTCAGAGTCAGCATTAGAAACTATTCAGAGTGGGTTCTTCTGCATCCAGAAGAAGATGTGACAAGAAATTATTGTGAAACAGTATAAGTTTGTGCAGGAGCAGAGTATTTCTGGACACTTTACCCTTACACGGTCATGGGTGAAGGCCTCATCTTTACATGGTCATTGATGAGGAAGTTCTGGAAGCAATAGTCTGCAGGCGTTACACAGAGGAGGAGCAATAGTCTGCATGGTGATGCAGGGAAGAGACTGTAGATGTTATACATGCACATCATTCCTTCAGGCTCAAACAAAGTTCTAATCTATAAAGTCTATAAACATAATGGCAAAGTGATATGATCTATGGGCATCCCATATACCCTTTGATATATGGAGGTCTGGCAGTGGGGTGATTTGGTGGATGTTTGTTAGCACACCGCTACACTTGGATTGGATTTTAGTGATTGTGCTGAGATTTAACATAAGAACGATTAAGCAACTATCATGTCACAATACAGTATGCGTCTCTGGTCCTAGCTCAGTCTGCCTCTGTGGTCCTGGGAGTTCCGCCACGTGTTTCAGGCTCAGCTCTCTACATAAGCAGCTGTTGGTGGTTTTGTCCCTGGAGTTCAGCTTTAAACCCACCGTATGGAACACTTCTGTAAGTACTAACTACAGCTATTCCGGGTAATAGAATGTACCTAAAAGGTCTGAGCACATAACACCGCTGCCTTATCGAAACTCCACCTCTGCATACCATGGGAATGGCAGTATCCAAATCTTGACTTTCAAGCAGATGAAGACATTGTCAGGGGGGAATACTGAGCGGGTAACAACTGATGTACAAGCTGTACAATTTCTCTGTTAATGGAGAACTGTCCGACGTGGATAGTATTTTTTTTTTTTTTGCCAATCACAAGGACCATGTAAAAACGTGACCTGAGACGTCCTCCCCCATGTGTGGTGAGGCAAACCAGAACTAATCCGCGTACGGTAAATCGAAAAGCTTTCTGTCCTTTTCTAATGAAGCGCCTACTTGTCTGGCCACCTGAGCGTTAAACAGCAGCAATAACCGCTCTGAATTTTTAACGCAATCATTGTATAGTGTCTACCAGGCCGTGTCCCCAGGAGACGAGCTTTTACCTGTAAACACACTGAGCAGAATTTCAGTCAATCCAATAAATATAATTACTTTTTTCTTCATCGTTTCCTACTGAGCCACACCACATCTAAACACAGAATTTGCTTCATCTGAAGTGACCATAACTAGAGAACTTAAATAAAAATTACAGGAGACCAAAATATTTACTTGTAATGATCCCTTTAACTTGCTAGAATATGTACCAGAAAAGGAACTTCCCTGCTACAACCCCTTCCCTCCTTGTACATCATAGGTCTCTCTTCATTTGGGAGGGCCTAAATACTGGCTATGTTGGCCCAGCTCCTCCACCCCTCCCTCTCGTTTCCCTACATAGCCTTTTATGTAGCTGCTGGGGGAGGAACTAAGTATTCACTAAAGATTGACAGCTATGAGTCTGCTGGGGCTGCTGACAACACATCCAAAATGGTGACACCCAGCTACCACCCCTCCCCCTTCCCGCATCCTACACACTTCCATAAGTAGGGGGCCAGGTGCATAGATCATGAACCAAGCACAGGAACACAAATGGTACCAAAGCAAGTTGCAGGAACTAGGTCGAGGCCCTTGCTGAGGGTGGACACAGTCAGGCAGTGGGGTTACAGGTTCAAGAATACAGAGGCAGAGTTGAGGTACAAACCAAGGTCAGGAACAGCCGGGCAGAGCAGTACCAAATCAGGAGGCAAAGACTAAGTCCAGGAAACAAGCTGAGGACAGTAAAAGCTGGGCAAACAGTATATGGCAGAAGAGAGTCCAGAAGGCAGGATGTAGAGGTAAGTTGGAAGGCACGCCTGGTCATATACGGTAAGGCAGAATCAGATCAGGTCTTGGGAAAAACAGAGACAAGCTGAAGACCACTCAGGAACTTCATTCTGCAGTGCTTTAGTTTATATCTGCCGCTGGACGCCAGTGCTAAGTGGGCATGCTAATTTTTGCATACCCGTGAATTTATCCTGTGCTGTATGGGCAGAGATATGCACATGTGCATAAGACTGCACTTGTTTCTTTACACGGAAGAGAATCTGGCATTCCTTATATGTATACGCACATGCAAACCCTCAAAATGATGCCTTGTTTAGACATACATAGCATCAACACTTTTCGCAGAACTTGTCTGCTTCTTCAGGACAAAAACAAGTGTACAGCTAATTTTACCACAAGGAAACCCCAATATTAGGTAAAGGCAAAAAATAAGTAGCTGAACATACACATAGCGCAACCACCAAGCTTATGTAATACCTGGAAGTAGCTTCCAAATATGGCGGGGACATTATCCATCAACATCCATGTCTCCCAATGTCTGCTGCACACTCGGTGCGTGGAGCACCATTCCTGACGTAAACATTGGTGACATCTGGAAGTGAAGTGTTTATGCCACGATGATCCTGGCATCTACAACAGGACATGCTAAAAGCATTGTTGTGGTAAACAAGCAACAAAGAAAGCTGATAGCAGGCAAGGCAGAGTTGTGGTTTGGAGGCAGACTGAGGAGACACCAGGTCAGTAGAATTGTGGTCAGGAAGCAGGCTGAGGTGATGGTCACACCAGTAAGTCAGTAGAATCATGGTCAAGAGTCAGGCCAAGGTGACACCAGGAAGCCAGTATAATCGTGGTCAAGAGGCAGGCCAAGGTGACACCAGGAAGCCAGTATAATCGTGGTCAAGAGGCAGGCCAAAGTCACACCAGGAAGCCAGTAAAAGCATGGTCAAGAGGCACAAAAGGGGGGGTTTCCGGCGCTCCGCAACATGTGATGTCTAAGGTAAATAGTACAATGGTAGCTATAATAGCACATTAAAATAAGGCAGGTAAATTCTAGAATGAGGAGGCAGCCATCCTCAGAGGGTGTCCATTACCTCTGTTGATAATCAATGTTGAAAAAAGGAGGGGTGTGGAGGCGCCAACTGTGGTAGCTTGTTTATGCAAAAATAAAAGTTAGTGTAACAATTACACTTACTGGTTCGCAGGGTGGAGGTGTTTCTTTGAGATGGAAAAGTGTCCTGGGATGTGTTGTTATCTTGTTTCCGGCTCAGATTTCATTCCTTCAGGCGTCTGGGTGTGAAGTCTGTACACAGGCTGAACCGCTGCATCCAGTGCATGGAAAGCTCCACGCTGACCACTCTGGAGTGCAGAAGAGGAAATGACGTCACTGATGCACGGCAAACGTCCAGGCTGGTGTTGGGGATAATGCAGGGATAGTACAGGCTACGCGCTCGGGGCTCACAGCTCCTTCTACTGGCCTTTTTGCTCCCTGGAGGAGAGCAGCTTGAATATATAGTGGAGGCAATTTGGTTAATTAGGTTAATTAGGTTAATACCACGTATTATAATTGCTCCAGTGAATACGTGGTGTACTGCCTGACCTGCCCATGTGGTCTCTTTTATGTGGGCAGGACCATACGCCCCCTACGCCAACGTTTTGGCGAACACAGGCGTTTCATAGAAAAGGGCTGGGACAAACACAGTGTCCCTCTTCATTTTTTGAAGGAACACCAAAAATCTACCATGGGCCTCAGAGTCTGGGTCATCGAGGCCATGCCCAGAGGTCTTCCTGCTGCGGAACGTTTTAAACGCCTGTGTCAGCAGGAGGCCTACTGGATATATTCATTGGGTACTCTCTCGCCAGGGGGACTCAATGAAGAATTAGAAACACATTCTTTGTTGTAGTTTACATTCCCCCCCCTTCCCCTCTCCAATCATACATTCATTCTTCACTTTCCTATTATTGTGTGTGTATGTATATGTGTATATATGTGTATATATATATATATATGTATATGTGTGTATATGTGTATGTATATGTATGTGTATATGTATGTATATATGTGTGTATGTGTGTGTGTATATATGTGTATGCATATGTGTGTGTGTGTATATATATATACATATGTACACCTTACCCATCACTATAGAAACCATGTAGAAGTTTCTTACAACATAAAAATACCCCCATGGTCCTTTGCCGTCATATCATCCAGTCACCTGAGGGACCGCTGTCCCCTCATGTCCCCCTGAGCTCATCTTCATAATGTGTGTCCCAGTGCTTTTAATCCTATTTTTTATTTTAATTTTACATTTATTTTTATTTTTATTTTTTTATACTTATTTTTATTTTTTTAGTTTTTATAATTTATTTATTTATTTTTTGTATTTATTTATTTATTTCATTGTTTTTTCCCATTTTTATTTTTATTTTTCATTTTATTTTTTAGTTTATATTTATTTCTATTTCATAATTTTTTTTTTTTCCACATTTTTTTCATCTTCTAAATAAATGTTTTAACTCTAATTCCACTTACTATTATTATCCTTATATTTATTAAAATTACCCCCAATTCATCATATTTTTAATTCTTCATACTTTACTTTCAACTTTTTTGTGCTTTTTGGAAGATTGTTGGTCTGCTGGCTGTTGTGGTTCCACAGCCACAGACACCTCCAGCCCATACACCTTAACCTAATTAACCTAATTAACCAAATTGCCTCCACTATATATTCAAGCTGCTCTCCTCCAGGGAGCAAAAAGGCCAGTAGAAGGAGCTGTGAGCCCCGAGCGCGTAGCCTGTACTATCCCTGCATTATCCCCAACACCAGCCTGGACGTTTGCCGTGCATCAGTGACGTCATTTCCTCTTCTGCACTCCAGAGTGGTCAGCGTGGAGCTTTCCATGCACTGGATGCAGCAGTTCAGCCTGTGTACAGACTTCACACCCAGACGCCTGAAGGAATGAAATCTGAGCCGGAAACAAGATAACAACACATCCCAGGACACTTTTCCATCTCAAAGAAACACCTCCACCCTGCGAACCAGTAAGTGTAATTGTTACACTAACTTTTATTTTTGCATAAACAAGCTACCACAGTTGGCGCCTCCACACCCCTCCTTTTTTCAACATGGTCAAGAGGCAGGCCATGGTCATACTGGGAAGAAAGTAAAATCATGGTCAAGAGGCAGGCCAACGTCACACCAGGAAGCCAGTAGAATCGCGGTCAAGATGCATTCAATGGTCATACTGGGAAGTCAGTAAAATCATGTTCAAGAGGCAGGCCAAGGTCACACTAGGAAGCCAGTAGAATTGTGATCAAGAGGCATCCCATGGTCACACCAGAAAGTTCGTAGAATTGGGGTCTAGAGGCAGGCAAAGATCACACTGGGAAGTCAGCAGAGACAAGCCATGGTCAGGAACCAACTGAGTCAGCAACAAGCAAGCAAACAAGGATAGAGTGAGTTTCAAGCCGGGTCAAAACAGGAAATCAAAGCAGAGAAGTCTAGGGGCAGGCACAATCAGAAATGGGTAAGCAGATCACAGGAACAGATGCGGGGTTGTAAGGGTAAACAGCTGAAGACCATCCAGCAACTTCCTGGCTCAGCTCTGTCTTTTATAGGCCATCTAGTGTAAAGACTGTGGTTAGGTGGGTGTGCCTGTGCACGCACACACACAACCAAGCAGCATGTCTGCATTAATTAAAGTGCTTACGTGAATTAGCATGTTTGCCCAATCCTGCTTGCACACACAGCCATCTGGCAACCCTGTTCTGTACATTGGTGCACAAGCATGTTGTTTTCTGATGCTGGCCTCCTGACAGAACATTCGATCCTAAGAGAAAAATACCCTAAGGACATTCGATCAGAACATTTATCATCCACTGGAGGAGCCAAACGTTGGAATTAGTTTTATTCACCCAACATCAAAGTTCTCTCGGAAACCAAAGAGCATTTGATTTTGCCTCACTCACACAACAGCCACCGTTTTACACATTGTGTGAAAAATCCCCAACACTAATTGTGAATGCGGTTTTAATTCACGCAGAAGAAATGTACCCGTGTTTTTCGCTGGAGGAAAAATTGCTAATTTTTATAAAACAGACCCTACTGTGTATCTGCACTGCTTACATAGAGCAGAATAGGGGGTCAGTCCTATTGCATTATAGGTATCGAATTGTTTTTTCCTAGGTACTACTAATCTGATCTCTTATGTCATGTTTATAAAAGGTACAAATACAAGTCCCATTTGTTTAACCTTTTCTCCGATGCATCACGGTTAGACCCTGGCATAGCCACATTTTTTTCTGAAATTGTAATGAAGAAATTCTTTGTAGTCGGAGGCGAGATGTGATTATATAATTCTCTGCTCTATCCGAATCTGCGATTACGGGGTACAAAGTCACAGACGTGTTGGAAAACCAATACACTATATATATATAAAATTTCATACACTGCTAATGTCTTGAAACGTTTTCATATTTAGATATCAATGTTATCAAAGACTCTGCTGTGTAAACCAAGATGTCATTACTGACCGATTGTTACCATTATTGCACACACCTGTGTCTGGGCCTCGTTCTACTCATCCTCACACCACGCCGGACATTGATTTTATCTCTCGTTTATGCTGGTCGCAGCATGACACAGCGATCGATGTGTCACTGAGAAGACCCGATCATTAAGGTGGATGACAAGTCACCGCTGCCACAAGGAGAACGATCTCAAACTTAACTGAGCAATATAATGACAACCCGGTGGAAAATGAAGTCAATTCAAGGCTTTCCCCAGTATAGATCACTATCTGCATGTTACCAGCTGTACAGTTTTATATATCACAGCCAATAATTCTTCCTTATGTTCCTCCCCCAGAGATGGCCCTTAGCCCTCAACCACATGCAAGTTTTTACACTTTGCCAGCGCAGGGTGGTTCATAGAGCAATGCCAACATGATGAAGCCTTCCGCCTTCTCTACGTCATTGTACTGTGAGCGCAGGGTACTGTGGTGGTGACCCCGCAGGGGTTGGGCCCATGATGCCCCTGCACTCACAAGAAATTGGTTGTAGACGTTGGGGGCCAGAATGTTGCATGCTGCTCCTGCAGCCCCCTGGGAAACCCCAATTACAGAACGCCAGGGGACACTCAGGAACCCCCAACCCACCCCCTCCCCCCCACCATTTTTAGTTATATGTACTCGGCTACCTCCATTGTGCGCCATATTAACCCCTTGATCGTTTACAGAACACCAGGGGGCAGAGCTTATTTATTACAGATACATATATAGCACCATCAATTTACACAGTGCTTTACAGTGTATATATAGATATATATATATATCTATATATATATATATTACATTCACATCAGTTCCCACCCTTATACCTCCCAACATTTTGACATGAGAATGAGGGACACCTACTAGCAAACGTATGTAGGCATAAGACACGCCTCCTGCCACACCCTCTTAAAGAAGAATTAACAAAAAAAAAAAAGTTAATTAAATCCACAAGTGCTTTTTTTTTTACCACTACTATTCCTTTATATTGGCTTTTAAAATTTACAAATGCAGTAATTGGATGAAAGGTTTAGCACTGGGAAACACTTTCTGAAAGATAAAAAGTGCATTTTATATACAACTATAGAGATCAGACCAAAATGAGGGACAAATGAGGAGGAAAGAGGGACATTGCTCTAAATCAGGGACAGTTGGGAGCTATGCCCGCCCTCAGGGAGCTTACAATCGAATGTCCTCATCTCACACTCATGTGATGCTCAGTGCCGGTGCTGACCAATCAGAACTGCTCTGATCCTTCCTAGAAGCCCTGCAGAAAGAAAAAGAAGAGCGTGGATTTCATATCCCTATAGCACTGTACAGGCACTAACAGTTCATCACCCACAGGAAGTACTGTAGGGGGTAAATGACTGGGAGTGGAGTTGTGGGGACAGGGTAAGGTGCTGGTTCACCTTTTCATTTCTTCTGAAAAAGTAAACTTACACTTTAAACTGACCTCTGTAGTTGTTCATTGCAGAGGCACTGAAGTTGGTTCTGTTTGGTTTTGCAGCAACGTAATATCTCACTTTGTGCCCTTTCCCAGCAGTGGCATGGTACCTACCAGTCTTTTTTTTTTTTTGGAAGATTATTTTAAATGATAAAACACTTACCTGTTCTAATGTAAACATGGGACATCTGCTCTGTGTTCACAATATTAGGCTGCCATGCATAGGTGTGTGCAGCCTCTTGCATTAGGGTGTGCACCCCAAAGCTCAAATACATATGCATGTGTATATGTACTGATGCTGTCAGTAGGGCAGTGGACAGTGTCAGTAGTTTGATTTTTATTGTTTTTAAATTATTTTATTTTTTAACATTTTTTTTTTTTTGATGAAATATCAGTGGTCTAAACAGGGGGGAATATGCACCACACAAGGCGATTAGGGTGTGCCCAGGCACACCTGGCACACCCTGTGCGCACGCCTATGCTGCCATGCAGACATCCCAACCTGCAAAAACTAAATTTCAGAGAGGTGAAAAAATCATTTCATGGAGGTGACGCTTCCCGCCCACGCCGACCCCCCCAACTAAATGCAGCCTTACCCGTGCCCATGAAATGCAGCCATACCCGTGCCCATGAAATGCAGCCATACCCGTGCCCATGAAATGCAGCCTTACCCGTGCCCATGAAATGCAGCCATACCCGTGCCCATGAAATGCAGCCTTACCCGTGCCCATGAAATTCAGCCTTACCCGTGCCCATGAAATGCAGCCTTACGCGTGCCCATGAAATGCAGCCATACCAGAGCCCATGAAATGCAGCCATACCAGAGCCCATGAAATGCAGCCATACCCGTGCCCATGGAATGCAGCCTTACCAGTGCCCATGGAATGCAGCCTTACCAGTGCCCATGGAATGCAGCCTTACCAGTGCCCATGAAATGCAGCCTTACCAGTGCCCATGAAATGCAGCCTTACCAGTGCCCATGGAATGCAGCCTTACCAGTGCCCATGAAATGCAGCCTTACCCGTGCCCATGAAATGCAGCCATACCCGTGCCCATGAAATGCAGCCATACCAGTGCCCATGAAATGCAGCCTTACCCGTGCCCATGAAATGCAGCCTTACCAGTGCCCATGGAATGCAGCCTTACCAGTGCCCATGGAATGAAGCCTTACCAGTGCCCATGAAATGCAGCCTGACCTGTGCCCATGAAATGCAGCCTTACCAGTGCCCATAAAATGCCATAAATCTATCCCCTATTTTGTAGGCGCTATAACTTTTGTGCAAACCAATCAATATACGTTTATTGCGATTTTTTTTACCAAAAATATGTAGAAGAATACATATCGGCCTAAACTTAAGGAAAAAAATGTTTGTTTTTTTTGTTTTTTTTAAATGGGGATATTTGTTATAGCAAAAAGTAAAAAATATTGTCGCTTTTCTTTTGTTTATAGCGCAAAAAATAAAAAAAACTGCAGAGGTGATCAAATACCACCAAAAGAAAGCTCTATTTGTGGGGGAAAAAAAATGCTAAAAATGTCATTTGGGTACAGTGTTGCACGACCGCGCGTTCAAAATGTGACAGCGCTGAAAACTGAAAATTGGCCTGGGCAGGAAGGGGGTGAAAATGCCCGGTATTGAAGTGGTTAAAAGTTTACTGACCTAATAGACACGCATTAGTCTGGTGCCCTGCCGCACACACATATGAACGAACAAATGAATATGAACAGTTTTTATTTTTTTTAAATAAATGATAATATATATGATTGACTAACATGTGAAAACTTTGGGGGGAGGCGCCGCCACCCCAGCGCACCTGATTAACACGTCAAGTCTTTATAGATACATCGTAACATGGACCCGCATCATGGTTCTGCTCTCTCTGTTCTTGGATAGCAGGACAGACATTTTTGCAGAAACAAAGTCATCTCCAGCTTATCATTACTCCAGGCTTTGTAAGGTCAGAGGGTTCTAAGCATTATTTGAAAATGCATTTAATAGATTCGGAACATCAATTAGCAACCAAAAAAATAAATAACGAGTCAGTGCAGATCTCACCTACAGAGGAAATGTAAATGACCTTGAAACGATTTATACATACACTCTGCAGGAACTGGAGGACCAATTAAGAAATGACACCTAGGCAAGTCTGCCATCTAGTGGGCAGATAGCGATAAGGCATGTGGATTTTGGCTCATCAGTATAATCATTTTCCTTCTAAAATTTTAAACAGCTCTATAGAATCTTTAAGTCTTTTCTATATCTTACCTACAGTATATACCTGAATATGATCTAAATGTACATAACATTGTTTGCTTACCATTAAAAAAGCCCTTTGCCTTGGTATGGCTTGCTAAATGTGCCTATTTCAGCATTTGTTATAAAGAACTATGAGCAAAATAAAAATATGTGATGCAGTCTATCGTTCTAGCCCTTTGGGCTAAGGTTGGTGAGTGCAATACAAATCAATGACTATTTTCTCCAATGTCAATGTTCTGCATCTTTACTACATTGCTACACTTATCTAAATGTATAGCTGCTTTAGTAATGTTGATTCTTTTATTCTGTAGAAATTGTACTAGGACGCCTCCTGAAGAAGCGGCTTTACCGCGAAACTGTAGAGGTCACGTTCGCAAGTACTAAAATAACCGCCTTCACTTACCTGTGTGGGCACTACACAAAAACTTGTTTATCAACATTGCTGTAAACATCCTTGTATTATGTTATTGTTCATTTATATTGGTGTCCTATTATGGACCTTTTAGAGCCCTTGCACACTGGGGCGGTTTGCAGGCGCTATTGCGCTAATAATAGCGCCTGCAAACCGACCCGAAAGTGCCGCTCCTTGCATTCCAGTGTGAAAGCCCCGAGGGCTTGCACACTGGAGCGGTGCGCTGGCAGGACGGTAAAAAAAGTCCTGCCAGCAGCATCTTCGGAGCGGTGTGTATACCGCTCCTGCCCATTGAAATCAATGGGACGGCGCGGCTATACCGCCAGCAAAGCGCCTCTGCAGAGGCACTTTCCGGTGGTATTTAACCCTTTCTCGGCCGCTAGCGGGGGGTAAAACCGCCCGGCTAGCGGCCGCATACCGACGGTAAAACGCCGCTAATAATAGCGGCGTTTTACCGCCGACGCCGCCCCCCCGCCCCAGTGTGCAAGGGCTCTTAATGCTTTATTTTTCAATAAATTGTAAGATTTTATATACCCTTGTCCATACCTCTCTGGTACCGCTATAGTCCTAAACTCCTTTCTCCTGAAAGCGGTAGGACCCAATTGGAGGGGTTTTAGCTGTTCTCTCTTTCAAACAATATCGCTTTAAACATTCATAGGATGATGGTACCTATTAATGACACAATACTCTTTTTCTAAACTCCGTGGCATCCATTTATTTGTTATGCAGTCTGTTAGTAGCATTAGCCTCCCTGGCGGTTTTCCCGAGTGTGGCTTGGGGTTAAAAATCAGGACCATTAGCGGTAACCCCGAGCCACACTCAGGATTACATCGCAGGATCCTGGTGTGGCTTTACTTACCTTGTCCCCGGGATCCTGCGATGTCCCCCGCAGTGTCCGTGGGCTGTGTCCTCCTCCGAAGCCTCTCCTTGCCAGGCTCCGTTCCCTGCGAGCGTCGCGACGCACGGGGGCGGAGCCTGGCGGCAAATTCAAAAAAATGTCAAAATCATAACACATACAGTACTGTAATCTTACAGATTACAGTACTGTATGAAATGATTTCACATCCCTTTTGTCCCCAGTGCTTTGGCCCATGCCCTGCATGCAGTTTTATGTGATATATACTGTTCTTTCTGCCTGGAAACTGAAGATTGTCCATAGCAACCAAAAAGTGTCCCTTTACGTCAAAAGTGGCTTTAGACCATCTAGAAAACAGCGATAGTAAATTAGAACACTTGCAGAATTGAGCGATAGTGAATCGTGGGGAAATTTATTTTATTACTATTTATTTTTATTTTTTTTAATTATTTATTTTTATTTATTATAATTTATGTTTTTGTGTTTCAAACTTTATCATACCCGGAATATCTACTAGACTCTGGTTTGGACAGATTTAAGTGTGTTATTGTTAAGAATTACAGACCTACAATATAAAACGCCAAATTTCCATGCAAAATAATTGTACCGCTTTCAGCACCTAAAATCCGAAATAATCATACCGCCAGGGAGGTTAACACAGTCATAGTTACATAGTTAGTCAGGTTGAAAAAAGACACAAGTCCATCTAGTTCAACCATAAAAAAAAAATTAAAAAAAAAAATAAAAAAAATCATACAATCCCATATACACAATGTTGATCTAGAGGAAGGCAAAAAACCCCAGCATAGCATGATCCAATTTGCTCCAGCAGGGGAAAAAAATCCTTCCTGATCCCAGAGAGGCAATCGGATTTTCCCTGCATCAACTTTACCTAATAAATGTCAGTACCCAGTTATATTCTGTACATTTAGGAAAGTATCCAGGCCTTTTTTTAAAGAAATCTACTGAGCTGGCCAGAACCACCTCTGGAGGGAGTCCATTCTACATTTTCACAGCTCTTACTGTGAAGAAACCTTTCTGTATTTGAGATGAAGATGAAATCTCTTTTCCTCTAGACGTAAAGAGTGCCCCCTTGCCCCCCCCCAAATTTTTTTTTTTAAAGGACAACTTGAGATTATCCTTTACCTTCCAACCCGATTCCCCCCAACAAGTGATTTTTGTCCTGGAAAACTTACCTTCCTCCCCATTCCAGCAAACTTTACTGTTCAGTTCAGACTTTGCAAAGAAAATATTCTGACCAGCATCTCTTTCCATTCTACAGAAGCCCCATTCATTCCTTTGGGTTAGCTGTACTTCTCTGGAAAGCTGGAAGCCGCCATGAGCTTGGCTCATTACATATACAGGGCCCTTGCTTTGTAGTTCTGCACTATGCTTGTGCCGTGCTGATCAATATACCTGTCAGGAGCTGTGCAATTAAAAATAATAGATGCACTGCAGTATTTTAATGACATGAAATACTCACAATGTTCCTGGTAGCCACACACTTTGGCTATGGGGCTAAGAGGAATACTGTGGCGGCCCCCGGAGTCAATACTTTGTAGAACCTACTTTCACTGCAATTACAGCTGCAAGTCTTTTTGGGGATGTCTCTACCAGCTTTGCACATCTAGAGAGGGACATTTTTGCCCATTCTTCATTGTAAAATGCCTCAAGCTCTGTCAGATTGGATGGAGAGCGTCTGTGAACAGCAATTTTCAAGTCTTTCCACAGATTCTCAATTGGATTTAGGTCTGGACTGTGACTGGGCCATTCTAACACATGAATATGCTTTGATCTAAACCATTCCATTGTAGCTCTGGCTGGATGTTTCGGGTCGTTGTCCTGCTGGAAGGTGAACCTCCGCCCCAGTCTCAAGTCTTCTACAGAGAAAACAGGTTTTCTTCTAAGATTGTCCTGTATTTGACTCCATCCATCTTCCCATAATCTCTGACCAGCTTCCCTGTCCCTGCTGAAGAAAAGCATCCCCACAACATGATGCTGCCACCACCATGTTTCACGGTGGGGATGGTGTGTTCAGGGTGATGTGCAGTGTTAGTTTTCCGCCACACATAGCGTTTTGCTTTTAGGCCACAAAGTTCAATTTTGGCCTCATCTGACCAGAGCACCTTCTTCCACATGTTTGCTGTGTCCCCCACATGGCTTCTTGCAAACAGGACTTCTTATGGCTTTCTTTCACCAATGTCTTTCTTCTTGTCACTCTTCCATAAAGGTCAGATTTGTGGAGAGCACGACTAATAGTTGTCCTGTGGACAGATTCTCTCACCTGAGCTGTGGATCTCTGCAGCTCCTCCAGAGTTACCATGGGCCTCTTGGCTCTTCTCTGATTAATGCTCTCCTTGCCCGGCCGGTCAGTTTAGGTGGACGGCCATGTCTTGGTAGGTTTGCAGTTGTGCCATACTCTTTCCATTTTCAGATGATGGATTGAACAGAGCTACGTGAGATGTTCAAAGCTTGGGATATTTTTTTAAAACCTAACCCTGCTTTCAACTTCTCCACAACTTTATCCCTGACCTGTCTGGTGTGTTCCTTGGCCTTCATGATGCTGTTTGTTCACTAAGGTTTTTTTTAACAAACCTCTGAGGGCTTCACAGAACAGCTGTATTTTTACAGAGATTAAATTACACACAGGTGGACTCTATTTATTATTTATGTGACTTCTGAAGGCAAATTGGTTTCTCTAGATTTTAGTTAGGGGTATCAGAGTAAAGGGGGCTGAATACAAATGCCCCCCCCCCCCACACTTTTCACATATTTGTAAAACATTTTGAAAACCATTCATCATTTCCCTTCCACTTCACAATTATGTGCCACTTTGTGTTGGTCTATCAAATAAAATCCCAATAAAATACATTTATGTTTTTGGTTGTAACATGACAAAATGTGGAAGGTTTCAAGGGGTATGAATACTTTTTCAAGACACTGTATGAGACACCTACATCCAATGAGCCTGTGTATACCACTTCACACCTGGGTGCGCACCCCACTCACAAGTAGCTTACCGACGGGTAAGACCTTAAAGATGGAAGTCTGGCTGCGTTCTTAGGAAGAAATTCCAATGGGATGGATGAATGGCACAATCCATGGATCAGGAACGGGTTTCCAAAATAACCAAGGCAGTCCACAGATGGAGCTCAGGAAGGGATGCAAAGGAGGGGCTCATAGTACAGCAGTATAAAATATCAGCATTTATTAAGATAAAAAAAACTACTCACAAAGGCAAGTAAAAAAATAGCATGTAAACCAGATAAGCAACAAAAGAATTAAAAAGGTAAGATTGAGGAAGGATCCCGATGGCCTTGAAGTCTTCCCTGAGCCAATCAGGCTCAGAAGCGCCAAAACCAGATGGGCACAATCAGCACCCTGGCGGGCGTGATTACGTCACCGCCATAGCTCCAACTGAAACGTTTCGTCCAATGAGACGTCGACGATCCATGGGTATTAGAGTAATCCCTAATAGTCTTTTCAGCCCCAATAACTAGTGATTTCAGCTATACTTACTCTGCTCAGGTCCCTCATTGCCACCAGTTTGGGTGTGAGGGAACACCAATCCAGCACTGCGATGGCGCCCTGACACCACCAGTCCTTTGCTGCCTCCCTGTGACGACGGCGTCCTCTTTTTTTCTGAGAGGACCCTGCTGGTGGCCACGTCTCACAAGCAGTGACAGTGACGTGGACACTCAATGACGGACCCTTCCAGGAAATAAACAGAAGAGGAGAAGACTTAGGATGGCAATGCCATGTAATCAAGGCTTCAAGTCAGTTAAAAACGCATCCCAGAGCGAGCCTTTAAGCAGAATAAACCTCAGCTGAAAATTTTTGGTAACCTGAAGAACAACATTGGCATTAATCATATTTTAAGGTTCATTGCAGCATCATATTTTATTTTTTATCAGAAAGCAGCTAGTGACACACACGAGAGAGACCGCACTATAAGCAACTATTTTTATTTGTAGTGCATAATAAAATATTCACTTTATTTGTTTACAGAAATGTGAAATTCAATAAGTTCGGCCCTTTTCTGCTGAAGAATTTTGATAATAAAATAAACATATATATATGCAAATAAAAGAATTCACCTGAGCAAAAGATGGACAATGATTCTTTACATCTTCAATATGTTAGAATTAATTTGAAAAAGGAAAAAAAAAAAAAAAAAAGCCTTCAGACAATAGATGTGACAATGTTTTGGCAGCTATGTACAGCTGTAGCTTTAAGGCCCATCTGCTGCTGTGTGCTTCAGGATCAGCACCTTCTCAGTGTGGTGAAAAGCGACCTGCCAAGGGATCATAAGCATCAAAATCTACAGAATGCAACTGATTTGTAGCCCGTGGCTGATGCAGAATACAGACTTCAATATTATTGGCACCACATTCACCTCTATGCTGTACTTGGGGTGCATGATGCACACTGGAGAGAGGAGTGAAAGGCTCCTGCATTTCCAGAAGGCACTCCCCTCACTGCAGCATGACCAAGGAGCAGGGGCGGACTGACCATTGAGCGATTAGGGCACTGCCCGAGGGCCCTGGGCCACTAGGGGGCCCCATCAGGGTTGCCAGCCTCAGTAAAACCAGGGACAGTATGTATAAATCTGTGTTTTTTTTACATCTGTCTGTGTATACTGTGTGTACATGTATGTGTATACTGTGTGATTGTATACTGTGTGTGTGTATACTGTGTGTCCCCATAATCTCTGATTGCCTGGGGGCCCCATAATCTCCTATTGCCCGGGGGCCCCATGAGTTATCAGTCCGCCCCTGCCAAGGAGGATGGTTCTATGGTATAAGCAAGCAGACCTGGGGGGATGTGTGGGATCAGTACATGCTCATAGTATAACCTGAGAGCACAAGTGGGTGGGGTCGGGGGGGGGGGGTCTATTTCCCCTCTATGGTGTAAGCAAGAAGAGGCCAAGGGGGTAGCATCAGGGAACTCCTGTTTACCCCTAATGTGTAGTCAAGCAGACCCCTGGGAGATGGAACCAGAGCCTTCTAACCACCTTTATGGTGCCCAGGGGAGGAGTTAGAAGGCTCCTTACCCACCCCTATGTTGTAAAAAAACACTCAGGGGAGGAGTCCGGGGGCTCCTTTTTAACATCTATGGCATAAAAAGAGCTCAGGGGAGGAGTCAGGAAGCTCATTATTCACATTTATGGTGTAAAAAAAGCTCAGGGGGGGAGTCAGGATGGTCCTTATTCACATCTATGGCATAAACAGAGCTCAGGGGGAGTGGTCAGGATGGTCCTTATTCACATCTATGGCGTAAACAGAGCTCGGGGGAGGAGTCCGAATTCTCTTTATTCATCTCTATGGTGTAAACAGAGCTCAGGGGAAGAGTCATTAGGCCATTTACTCACCTCTATGGTGTAAACAGAGCTCAGAGGAGGAGTCCGGTGGCTCCTTTTTTACATCTATGGCATTAAAAGAGCTCAGGGGAGGAGTCAGGATGGTCCTTATTCACATCTATGGCATAAATAGAGCTCAGGGGAGGAGTCAGAGTTCTCTTTATCTACCTTTATGGTGTAAACTGAGCTCAGAGGAGGAGTCAGTAGGCCATTTACTCACCTCTATGGTGTAAACAGAGCTCAGGGGAGGAGTCAGTAGGCCATTTACTCACCTCTATGGTGTAAACAGAGCTCAGGGGAGGAGTCAGTAGGTCATTTACTCACCTCTATGGTGTAAACAGAGCTCAGGGGAGGAGTCAGTAGGTCATTTACTCACCTCTATGGTGTAAACAGAGCTCAGGGGAGGAGTCAGTAGGCTATTTACTCACCTCTATGGTGTAAACAGAGCTCAGGGGAGGAGTCAGTAGGCTATTTACTCACCTCTATGGTGTAAACAGAGCTCAGGGGAGGAGTCAGGGAGCTGCTAATCACCTCTAGGATATAAGCTAGGAGAGTCCAGGGATTCCTATTCACCTCTATGCTGTAACAGGAGCCCAAGGGAAAGGGGTCAAGGAGCACCTATATAAATATTACCTTTGAGAAAGTCTCCATTTAAATAAATAAGTCAGAAGGCCTCTGTTCTCCACCGAAGAAATGGCGGCAAAACCTCTACAGAGAAAATACATGGGCCATTACTGAACTCTCCTTTTGAAAATGCTGGTTTCTTGGCGGTTATATAACCACAGAGTTACTAAGTTAGAACAAATGCGTAGATCTAGAGATCTGACTTTCCTCAGACTTCACTAGCTGCATGCTTGTTCCAGGTCAGTGACAGAGTAAGTACTTTGGCCAGTATTAGCCAGGTAAGTTGCATTTTCATGAAGTCATCAGTGGCCTCTGTAAAGGTTTTTCTTTTAAAGGTGATTTTATTTACCTTGTGTGGCCCCTTTACTGCAGCAGAGTTCCTAGTTTACAATCTAGCGTTACCCCAAAACTTGAGACTTGCCCTGCGCCCGCTAATGTGTATCAAACCAACGCCACCAGGCTCTCTGTCTCCCAATATACGTCTGATGCATGAGCCCTTGCAGGTCAGTACCAGTGCAATGCTACTTTCCACCACCAGAGGGCCTACAAAAAAAAAACTAGCAGCAAAGGAAAATTACCCAATCAGTGAATGAACATAGCGGATACAATTCAATTTCTTGCAAGGTCTCCCTCTTAAATAGAATATATCTCTATCAATCCATACATTATATACATATATTGAAGTCTACAGCAAGAACAGTAGAAATGATTACCTGGCAGCACAGAACAATTCATCTATACATATTGCGCAGTTTAGGAAGGGCAGAACAGTAGGAAGTGGGAATGGGGATGGGGGACGGGTGTGGATGGGGATGGGGATGGGTGGATGTGGATGGGGGGGCAGTGTTAATGGGGATGGGGATGCGGGGATGGGGATGGGTGGATGTGGATGGGGGGGCGGTGTTAATGGGGATGGGGATGGGGGGCGGGTGGTAATGGGTGTGTCACAATAGGGTGGACGCCTCTACCTTCCTATCCCTGCTACCATTCAGAACTGATATTGGTTATACTGATGTGATTTACACCTTCCCTGGATTTTTCTAACTCCACTGTTGGTATTTCCCAGCAGCACTTGTGTCACTGCCCCGCCCACATTAGAGATGCCCCCCTCTCTTGAAGCTGGGTTCTCGGATTATTGCTTTTTCCACACATAGGTGTGTGCAGCCTATTGCATTAAAGAGGAACTGCAGTCTGCTCACATAATTTGTGATAAAAACATCTTTGCCATTCTGAAGCTCTCTCCAACCACTTTGCAGGTTATTTTATATATACTGTGATTGTGTACTTGTCAAATATGCTGCAGAAATCTCCCTCCACTGAGTCTGGCTGCTGCCATTTTAACTGTGGGCAGCTGAAGCTGCTGCCTGTTCACTTCCTGGATTTATACAGAGACACAGAGGCACGCCTCCAGCTCTGCAGCTCTCATTGGCCCTCTTATGACTCATCCCCCATCCCCTCCCTTCCAGGCAAACTCTCACGAGAGTAAGAGAGAGAGCTGTGCATGATGTCATAAGCCTAGGCTAATGACCAGACAAGAAACAGGAAGTGGGCTGTATAAGGTATTTACTGGCAGAAAAAAAAATGTTTTACTATCCAAAGTTAAAACAACAACAACAAGGGCAGAAGATTTAATAAATGGAAAGATGAAAAAATGACTGAAGGTCCACTTTAAGCTTTAAACCCCATACAAGCTTAGGGCACCCACTTTGCGATCGTTATTACTGGGGGGGCACAGGAAGCTCTGAGCACCATCTTTGGACAGGTCATGGTTCCCATTGAAGGTGCTTTGATTGGCGGAGGCAGATTGCAATACATTAATAGCTGGATATTTTGGCTGACGTCCGTATGACTAATAATGACCTCCAGAGCTAAAAATGTCTAAATTATACATCAATGAACAAAAACAAAATAGGAAAGAATGAGAGCCGGAATGTGGGGGAAGGAATGCACAATGTTACATTAGATGGCTGGAAGACTTATCAGCTATTAAGGTAATAAGGTGACGATGCGTTTCGTGTGCTTTATATTGTACACTGAAGTCAGAGATGGAGAAATTATAATACGGCGAGAAGCGAAGACACAGACCAGAAGCAACCCGCGGTTCTCAAGCTGCTGGGGAACTATAAGTACCAGCATGCTTTGCACAGTGGTGATATTGCACTAATGGGGGGAACTGTTCAGTCCCCACATAATTCACAAGGGGTCCCTTTCCCAGTCTGGCCCCCCGACAGCAGCTCAGGTCTGGAATCCCACCGCAGCAGTCCCATACAACTAAAGTCCTGATGTCTCCGCAGCCCCATAGCTCAGGTCTGGAATCCCACCGCAGCAGTCCCACACAACTAACGTCCTGATGTCTCCGCAGCCCCTTCATCGCGGCTCTCCCCCCCTCCCGTTACGATAAGACGGTTAGAGTGACGTTGCCTTTCTGCCGCTTTAGGATGGCCACCGCCTCTTCATGCGTGACGCCTTCTAGGCTCTCATCATTAACCGCCAGGATCTGGTCTCCTCGCTTCAATCTGCCGTCAACCGCAGCAGCTCCCTAGGGAAGCAAATGTTAATAAAAGGAAAAACGTCAAGGCTTTAAATATTTAAATACGACAAGAAGATTTCCAGAGAAATACGTTTTAGAAATAATGAATTTCATCTGCTTGTCTGCAGTATCACTATAGACACAGCGAGGCAAGTAAAATACACAGAACTGCTGCAAGTGCAGCAACAAAAGTCCAAAAAAAATGACACTCTTGTCTCTGGTAAAGAGGATCTTCAGAGCCAGTTCCCCACTGCGCATGCGTGAGCCGCCCTGCGCTATCTGGATGGCTCGGCAGCCTCCTGGGACCTGTTACATGTCCCAAGAGGTCACGAGCAGGGAGGAGGAGGAGGAGCAGAAGTGGGGAGCGGGTACTTGTCAAAACTAGGTGCCCGCTCTCTCCGCCTCCTAAAAAAAGCATTTCCACATATTATGGGGGGAGAAAGGTGGAACTTTCATTTTTGGGTGAAGTTCTGCTGTAAGAAAAAAAAATCTTCAACTATACGATCTGCAGGTATTTTTTAGGTAATTTTGCTAGCTCTGTTGGATGTTTTTACCCGGTTCTGTTCTACAATTATGGACATACACCCATCTGCCATAACATTGTGACCACTGACAGGTAAAGTGAATAACATTTGGTAACTATATATCTTTTTTTTTTTGTTTTTTTTTGTTTTTTAATTAAATCATTTTTATTATTACATTTTCCATTCAAAAAAAACAAAAAAACATCACGAATAACAAACATACAACCCCAGCACGTGATGAGGTGGGGTAGAAAAAAAAACAAACAATATATCTAATTCAAAAACTCGCCCTGGAGAGTTACCGTATATACTCGAGTATATACGGTAACTCAAATAGTGAAATATGAATAAACAAAAATTAATAAACATTAATAAAAAGACTGCAGCTGCTGCACAAAAGGCGCTACAACCTTAAAGCAATGAAAAATATATAAAACAGCGCTAGCAGCCTATATCAAGCCATATACATCCATAATAAATTATTAGGATGTATATGGCTTGATATAGGCTGCTAGCGCTGTTTTATATATTTTTCATTATCCGGTAGCAATAGCACCTGAAGGTGGGTGGGATATATTAGGCAAGTGAACATGTTGTCCCTATATTTCCTATAAGTCCCACTAGCTCCAGTTTGCTTCCCCTGCAATCCATTGGTGCCGCGGGCGTTGGCATTTCCCTGCCCACCCAATTCTAGGATCTTTGGCAGCCTTTGATTGATTCAGCATTAGCCCTCATTCTCACGAGGCGGATCCGCTCAGCTCTGTCCGCCAGCTCAGCAGGAGATCTCTCCGTTGATCTCCGCTGAGGCGGCGGATGACAGGTCTGTCTCTGCTCACTGAGCGGGGAGGGGCCTGTCAGAGCGGTGCCGATTCCTATGGAGGGATCGGACAAAAACGGGCAGCAACTCATCCGATCCGCCAGGACGGATGCGAATGTAGGGCCATACGTTTGATTTTAGCGGATCGGATGTCAGCGGACATGGTAACCGCTGACATCCGTCTCTCCATAGACCTGCATGGAGTGTCTGCTCAGGTCCGCCGAAAAAACTGACATGCGGACCTGAACGGTCCGTTCGTGTGAAAGGGGCTTTAAGCATGCGCATATGGATTGGCGGGAGGTAACCCAATTTATCCATGGATTGACTACCATACTTATTCCTCTGACAATCAGTGTCTGTCTCCTTGGCCTTGTGGAACAGCTGGCGTTGGCTAAAGCAACCCGCATTCTAATAGGGATCCTATTATTTTACGCAAGGAAAGCAATTGTACTAAAATGGAAGTCAGCCAACCCCCCCCAGCCCCCCCCCCCCACCTTGTCATCGTGGAAAACATGAATTAACACAATGGTACCCCTCTACAAAGCAACATATTTATCCCGAGGATGCCCCAAGAAATATTAAAAAGTCTGGCACTTGTGGACAGACTCAGAGTCCACGACGGATGATCAGCCTGTTGGGGACTGCCCTGGTTAGATACCCTGAATACCTACCTGGGCCTGTTAAGTGTTGAGGTCCAGGCCCCAGACAAGTGAGCGGTGGGGTTAGTCCAGAGGTCGAAGTGATCACACTCCACCCTAGCTGTCCTTGTAACGTCCGGCTCAGACACATAAGAGGAATGAGAGGTCCTACAGGAATAGATATCTCCTAACATTATCCTACCATGTGAATACTGGGTACTAGAAAATGTTGTTAGTTAGTTTTAACTATAGTTCAATACGTTTTGTTTTGAGATACACGGTAAGTTGTACGCTGATATGCACATGGCTATGTGCACATTATAAATACCTTTTTCCTCTTTTTATAAGAGATCACATTCCCTCCTTTTCTCAGCTGCATAAGAGCTGGGGTGGAGGAGAAACAGCAGCACACTGCTCTTCCCAGTGAATGGCTGTGCAGGGGGGAGCATGTCAGGACAGGTTTGATTATTGGAGAGCACACCGAGTTCCCAGCACAGCTAGAGAACTGACCACAATGTTTTCTCCTGCTTAGTGTGGTCAGTTTTTAATAGGAAAGCAGAGGGACTGGCAGGCACACCAGGGATTTCACACAAAAGCAGCAATACAGAGGGAACAGGATACTTTTTCATACAAGTACATGGCACAGCAGGCACATATCAGGAATGTGAAGTGCTGGGGGAAACACTTTAAGTGCCGTTTTTTCCTGCAAAGGGATGCACAGTTGTATCATGCATCCTCACGCAGGCAGTGCCATTCATGCCAATTAGGACAAAGGCATCTGTATGGAGACAGCCTCTGTTCCCAAACGCAGGCGGTGTGCCCCCCCTTACAGTGGTGGTGCAAATGCCACCCTTATAGACAGCTGAAAGGATCTCGGTGTCATGCCACTGGCTCTCCCAAGTAGCGATGGACCCAGAACCATACCAGCATCAAATCAAATGATTATCATCAAATATCATATATAAATATATAAATATCAAATATCATCAAATGGAAGATCAATCAGCCACAGCTCAAGGAACCCCTAACAATCTCTGGTAGAACCCGAAGGTTCCATTGAACCCTGGTTGGTAAAAGCTGCTTTAAATATTAGTGAAATCTTCATTTTGCCCGATTTAGAAAAAAAAACAAAAACACTATCCTGTATGTTTGCTCAATACGCAGACACCCTTGCCAATTCTTACAGTGGTGTTTTCCTAACTCAATAATAATGCTGAAGGCAATTCTAGGTCACTGAATCGTGAATCGCTCAAAATAAGAGCGGGAGCTTAGAATTGCAAATTTGTATTGAGTTGCTGTTCTGCAATACCGATCTCTGACATTCGTGATTAATTCCCTCCGTGTGAAGGAAACACTTGGTGGCCTCGGTCCCTGTATGACAAGCTGTCTTAACATCACTTCTTGTTTCTGGCCTGTCTGGACAGATAGCGGACAGGCTCACAATGAGTTGCTCCGGTCCTTTATTTGGCTATTCCTTCGCTTTTTTTTGCAAAATTTGTGGATTTTTAGGAATTTTAGAATAGCGTTTCTTTCTCATATGCATATGATTGCACAAAGCAGCGGGGGCATATCTGTACATTTTGTGTATGACGAGGTGAACTGCATATTTTGTGCAGGCAGACCCCATGAAGCTCTCAGTGTATCTCCGCCGGATGCTCTATAACAGATCTCACATCTGTAGATGTATAAAAAAAAAAAAAAAAAACTCACCTTAGAAAATACGGTCTTGACATAGATTGGCAGATCTCCATGAGGGCTTCCGTACCCTCCGACAATACTAAACCCGAGCCCATCCGCTCCTTTCTCCAGGAGAATGATCTTTGGCACAGGGGATCTGCTGAGTGACAACATAGAATGAATCAATCATTACACCTGCAGGAAACTGCCTGACAAGAGGTGATGTACCTTTCTTCTGTTATTCTGCAGATGTAAGCCCACCCAAAACTAGTATCTTATCGACTGTGTCCATTATGAGTGTTTCCTACCATCCCTGTGCTGAGTTCCCAGGTCTGTACACCCGCTGTGCCCATTATGAGGAGTTCCCACCATCCCTGTGCTGAGTTACTGGCTCGGTACACCTGCTGTATCCATAACGAGGGGTTCCTACCATCCCTGTGCTGAGTTCCCAGGTCTGTACACCTGCTGTGCCCATTATGAGGGGTTTTCACCATCCCTGTGCTGAGTTCCCAGGTCTGTACACCTGCTGTGCCCATTATGAGGGGTTCCCACCATCCCTGTGCTGAGTTCCCAGGTCTGTACACCTGCTGTATCCATAATGAGGGGTTCCCACCATCCCTGTGCTGAGTTCCCGGGTCTGTACACCTGCTGTATCCATAATGAGGGGTTCCCACCATCCCTGTGCTGAGTTCCCGGGTCTGTACACCTGCTGTATCCATAATGAGGGGTTCCCACCATCCCTGTGCTGAGTTCCCAGGTCTGTACACCTGCTGTGCCCATTATGAGGGGTTCTGACCATCCCAGCTGGATTTTAAAGGCTAACCAAGCTCAAGCTAACAGTCAAGCAAGAAAAATAATCACATTCGCTGGTAAAGAGATATATATGGACTTAAAATATGGAACACCAATGAAACGTGGGAAAGTCACACCCAGTATTATTTTACATGAATGTTACAATGATAATAATTTACATTTACTGATTATATAATAAATTACAGTTTAGATTCCCTTTGGAAATGTTTACGGTCAGAAAGCACAAATCATATATACGGATATAAAGTTTTCTATTTAACTTCATATACATTTTCTATCATTGGCTTAAATTTGAAAGCAAAAATCTAAATGGCTATTAAAAGGAAAGGTGTCCTGAGAGAAATCCAGAGGCTAGCCATTGCTATTATTCTCCTGGAAATGCTTCAAGCCCAACTCCTATTGGTTACAAAGACAGTTTTAAAAATCATAAAAAAGTAATTCTGGCTGCAAAAAAATCACCTTAAAACCTGCAGCTGTCAACCGCAGTACTTCTTTTCTGCCACAAGATGTCACCCAACCTCACTAAACCCAGAAGACTGAGAACAATACTCTGCAGGGGGTCATGGTCCCGCCACTGAGGGCATGTCAGCAGGGCCCCCTTCATTCACGGTATATTTATTGATGCAGACAGTGGCGCTGACATCATCGGCGTCATCACCTGGAGCACTGCTCACCACCAGGAGAAGATTGAAAAGGGATAGGCCCCTATGTGTCATCATTGGACCATGGGCATAGCAAAAGGGGATCGTAGGGCGCTCATGCTCCAGGGGGCCTGGGCAGCAAGAGGCAGGAGGGGCGGCAGGGGCAGCATTTACTAGAACCGATCAGGCCTGCTTCTACTCCTCCCCCTCCCGCCGTCATTCAACTGCTGCAGGAAAATACAGCTGATCAGTTCTAGTAAATGCTGTTCCTGCTGTCCCTGTTCCTCTTGCTGCTCAGGCCCCCCTTGTGTGCTCCCCTGGTCCCCCTCCCGCAGCGCTGCCGACTCCCTCCCCTCCTCTCCTGATGGTTGCTGCAGATTATGCTTTTAGGATGGAGAGCGGTGGACGGGGCTGGTAAATATATGTAATTTACTGGCCCCTTCCACAGTAAGTGAAGGGTACCAATCATTTAGTGTGCGTCCATTCGTAACTGAAGCATAGTAAACCACGTTTACTATGTTTCAGTCTGTGAATGAAAGAAACTGCTTAGCACAGATCACTTCAAGTTCATTCGCTGTCCAGTGCAGCTGAGGCTGCAGAGCAAGGGACTGGGGAATCTCTGTCCTCAGTCCCTTTCTCTGTCTGAACGGTGAGACACCAGGGGTCTGTCTAGACCCCGGATATTTCACCAAAGCCTCCCCAACGAGACTCCTAAAAAAAATAAAAATGTAAATAACACACCTCCCAACTTTTTAAGATGGGAATGAGGGACACCTATCAGCAAAAGTATGCAGGCATAGGACACACCCCCTGTCACGCCCCCTTAAAGGAGAATTGTACAAAAAAAAAAACAAGATTGGTTAAACCCACAAGTGCTTTTTTTTTTACCACTACTATTCCTTTATATTGGCTTTTGGAATTTACAAATGCAGCAATTTAGAAATCAGATGAAAGGTTTAGCTCTGGGAAACAATTTTTGATAGATAAAAAGTGCATTTTATATACATCTATATAGATCAGACCAAAATGAGGGACAAATGAGGAGGAATGAGGGACAGAGGGACATTGCTCCAAATCAGGGACAGTCCCTCGAAATCAGGGACAGTTGGGAACTATGAAATAATAATTAAAAAAAAAAAAAAGAAAAGAAAAAAAGCTATTGACATCATTCATTGCCCTACGCACACCGTCCAATGCTCTACTGACTGATACTGTCCACTTTTAAGGTAGGCCAAGTTTATATTCTTACAAAGAAATTTTGTTTTATTATATTTTTCAAAATTTTCCTTACTAATTTAGTTAGGCCTTGCTAGTTAATTTCTTTAAAAAAATAAATAAATAAAAAAAAGGGTGCGCTGAACTCCGGGGATCTCTGATTAGTGTCATGTTGTTTGGGTAGATCTCCACCTCTCTAAGGTTGCCTACCCCTGTTTCACACTGTTGCTGGGGAAAAGCGCTTGCCATGTCACCCTGCGTAGGTAATTCAGTAGACTCAGAAGGGCCCGAGCCAGGCCTGTTGCGGGCCCCTCTGAGCTTCCAGTTTCACCTACACAAAGTGATGGGGGGCAAGCTTGCACTGGAAGCGAAGGATGGTAGTGGGGGGGGGGGCTCCCAAGTCAACTTTTGCATCGGGGTCCACAATCTTCAAGCTACACCTCTGCTTTTGAATGGTCTGAAGACCGAGGAATGCAAGTATATTACAATAAAAGAGACAGCATAATATACAGATGGGGAGTGGGGTGGGGGGCAGGGTCAGCTGGCAGGGGAGGCGGCGGCGAGTTGGGCTATATCTCTAAAGGATGAGCTCAGGCATGTTCGCAAAGCCACGTGCCCGCGCCCGCCAGGAAGCTGACACTCTGCAGCGCTAGTCACAGGTAGTAAGACAATTCTAAATCTGTGCAGCTGCAGATCTGGAAATGTCTCACTGCCAGCGATTAGCGATGCGGAGTGTCAGCTTCCTGGCAGGCGCGGGCACGTGGACTTGTAAGGATGAGCTCAGGCATGTTCGCAAGTCCACGTGCCCGTGCCCGCGCCCGCCAGGAAGCTGACACTCCACAGCACTAATCACAGGTAGTAAGACATTCCAAATCTGTGCAGCTGCAGATCTGGAAATGTCTCACTGCCAGTGATTAGCGCTGCGGAGTGTCAGCTTCCTCGGGGGCGCAGGAACGTGGACTTGCCAACATGCCTGAGTTCATCCTTACTCTAAAGCCAGAACAAACTCCTGATCTGCATGTTTTCCCCCAGGTCAGTCACTAGAGATCAGCAATGATGGTCTCCATATACAGCATACATCTAAGTACAGGTTTCCCTGAAAGGCGCCACCACTCTTTCCAATGAGGATGGGGCGCTCCTGTGTAGACCCGTTGCCCGCTGCACGCTCTGCAAAGATTTACACCGTGTACTCACTCCGCCTCTTCGCTCGGGTGCTCAGAAGTCATGCTCTGGCTCAGCGACATGCTCTCCAGTTGACTGGCGATGGCACTTATATTCGTATCCGCTACAACCTAGAACATAAAAAGGCACATAAAGCTCGACAGCACAACACGGCAATCCTATTTACCTGTACATGCCCCCTCCCCCCCCTCCATCCTTCCTGAGCAGAATAAATAAAACAAACAATCGTTCTCACTCCATACAGAGAGGAAACAATCTGTTTAATTGAGTTGTTCAGAAGAGGTCATTGTACTGCAGCCTTTCCCCAGGAGAACAGAGACCTGTAATAAAATGCTATGGCTAAACCAACATCTCTTAGAGAGACCCTGTTACCACACATGAGGGTTAAATGTCCGTTAAAGGGTTACTCCACTTATGTTGAGAAAAAAAATATTCCCTTCTGGGTGATCTCTGTACATTGCGGAGATTTTAACAAACTTTGTGGCAGATTCCTACCTTTTCTTATTCTGAAGAAATCGCTGTGTGTTTCTCTGTGTCCATGTGGGAAAGTGCCTCTAATGGAAGTGGTTACATAATTATCAATCAGCTGCTTCACCTGCAGGGCTCTAATGAGGAAAGTGGCAGGATCTGCATTCCTTTAGGTATGATTTCCTATGGGGGAGTATCTCAACCAAAAATTAAATATTGTCCTGAATTGTCCAGGCTTCGTCAGCAATGGGTCCGGGATGTTCCGGAGCTGGACTATATGGGACTTCCCATTTAAAATACTTGTCTCCTTGAGAGACCGCCTCATTCACTCATCTCACTCCCGCTCGGGTACACAAGATGAGGCCCTCTCTTTCCTAGCGCTGTGATCATTCCCCCCACCCCGGGGATTACATTCACATCTTTTGGTCCTGCCCGGTAATCTCTGTCTATTGGTCACAAATCCTTATGGAGGTGAATACTGTATTTATTGGCGTATAACACTCAATTTTTCACCATGAAAATCAGGTGTAAATAGTGTGTGCGTGTTATACGCCAATACTTCAATTTTAGCTGCCTCGGAGGGGACAGGGAGGGGGGCTGGACGAGCGCTGTCAGATTACATACAGTAAGAATTTCATGTTTACTTGGCAGCCTCTGTAATATAAGTCCCGTCTCCTGGGCCACCATTGGACCACTGTTCTGTCTATCATATGAAATTCTCACTGTATGTAATCTGTCGGCGCTCCTCCCGCCCCCCTCCCTATCCCCTCTAGGCTGCAGATGGGCATCGATCAGGCTGCACTGATGCCAATGGTGAGGCTGCTGCATTGATGGCAATGGTGAGGCTGCTGCATTGATGGCAATGGCGAGGCTGCTGCATTGATGGCAATGGCGAGGCTGCTGCATTGATGGCAATGGCGAGGCTGCTGCATTAATGGCAATGGCGAGGCTGCTGCATTGATGTAAATGGCGAGGCTGCTGCATTAATGGCAATGGCGAGGCTGCTGCATTGATGGAAATGGTGAGGCTGCTGCATTGATGGAAATGGCGAGGCTGCTGCATTGATGGAAATGGCGAGGCTGCTGCACTGATGGCAATGGTGAGGCTGCTGCATTGAAGGCAAATGTGAGGCTGCTGCATTGAAGGCAATGGCGAGGCTGCTGCATTGATGGCAATGGCGAGGCTGCTGCATTAAAGGCAATGGCGAGGCTGCTGCATTAATGGCAATGGCGAGGCTGCTGCATTAAAGGCAATGGCGAGGCTGCTGCATTAATGGCAATGGCGAGGCTGCTGCATTGATGGAAATGGCGAGGCTGCTGCATTGATGGAAATGGCGAGGCTGCTGCGTTGATGGCAATGATGAGACTGCTGCGTTGATGGCAATGGTGAGGCTGCTGCATTGATGTGGACTGATCAGGCTGCATTAATGGTACTTGTGAGGCTGCAGATGGGCACTGACCCTAATTTTGCTTCAAAGTTCCTTATTTAAAATTTAAGTTTTTTTCCTGAAACTTCCCTCTTAAAATAAATGTGCGTGTTATACCCTGATAAATACGGTAATTAATATCTCCATAGCTCTGTCCCCAAGAATATGCCTGCTTGGGTTGGTGGAGGAACTGGTACTCAGGGTGGCTGAGAGCACCTTGTTGGGTCTCTTACTGTTTCTATGCCAGGAAATCCATCATCCTATGCTGGAAGCGACGGGCGCCTCCTTCTATTTTTCTATGGAAAACACTTGTAAATAATGCGGCACCCTTATACAAAGGCACATAGAGGATGTCCAAAAAAACATGAGAGAGTGTGGACTAAGTGGGTGGCTGAACCTTCTACTGCTGCAGCCAATTAGGATACTACCCTACTGCTCGACGGCCTCCCTTGAGGATCCAAGTGGTCAGCCTTTTACAGCATAATGATTCATGAGGGTTTTTTCAATACCGGTTTAGCCTTGGAGCATGAACCATGTCAGCTAATTGATGATAGCCGCCTATGGTATCTGTAGAATGTCTGACATCCCTTTGTAACACATTACCCTCCCTGTGACCCCTACGTGGGACCTTTCTTTGGTGCTGGAGCCGGGCGTTGGCTGTGCTGATGTACGTTATGTTGTTTGTGTGTTTATTACAGAAAAAATAAATAAAAAATTACATTTGTGTTGCAGGGGATGCCCAAAATCTGACTTGCATCTTAGTGCAGACTTTTGGGAAAATCAGTGAGCCAATCACACAAGCAGTAAATTATGTTTCTGGGGGGGCGTTCTGTGCACAGAACATCTCCAGGTTGCCACATTACATTACAATTCCTGACCTCGTGGGCAGTTCACCCTGACATCTGCAAACCGCTGCGGGTGTCAATGTAAATTTAATGACACACCCCCCCCTCCCCCAAAATTAGTTCACAGAACGCAGTGCAAACTGTGGAAACTGATTGCATTGGGTCTGAACACCAATGCGATCTGCGGACCAAAAAAAAAAAAAAGGGTTCTGCGCCATGTGGTGTAATGCTTTTTTAGCTATACAAACTGTATGGCTGAATTCGCATGGCACAGACATCGCATGTGATGGGCACAGCAATGCAGTGCGGATCACATGCGATGCCTGGCATTGCATAAGTGTGAACCCAGCCTGAAGGTTGATTGGTTGCTTAGGGTCATCAGCTCCACTCTTATGTCAGCAGTGTATGAGCAGTGTTTTTCAACCTTTTTTTTTTTCAGTCCAGGCACCCTTTAAAATTATAGAGCGTTTTGAGGCACCCCATTCTAAAAACTGATTCTAATGGTTTTACACAATGCAGCAACATCCACACACATAAGGACACCCAATGTTAAAGGTGATTTATTCTTCCAGTAGAATAGAAGATCGTAATGGTGCACAATAAAAATCTGTGGCTTATAATAGGCAGGCTTGTATACAATTTTTGGGCATTTTGCCAAGGCACACCTGAAGATGCCTCAAGCCACCCCCGGGCGCCCTGGTTGAAAAGACTGCTGTAGAGGACTGTACCTCTGTACAAAACAGCAGTGGATAAAATATCACACTCCAGCTGATGGATCTCAGACATTTTTAATTTCCGTATCCCTCGCCGTGCCGTGCCGTACCGTGTGGTCGGTAATATTGAGCCGCATATCATTAAAGATAAAGTGGAATTTTTAAAGAGAACAGTAATAAAACATTTATTGCCCAAGAACAAGATGGAAAGGGGAGAACCCACTCAATTCTGTATTTCAAACTTGTGAAGTATAGTGGAGAGAACTTGTGAAGTATAGTGGAGAGAACGTGTGAAGTATAGTGGAGGGAACTTGTGAAGTATAGTGGAGAGAACTTGTGAAGTATAGTGGAGAGAACGTGTGAAGTATAGTGGAGAGAACGTGTGAAGTATAGTGGAGAGAACGTGTGAAGTATAGTGGAGAGAACTTGTGAAGTATAGTGGAGGGAACGTGTGAAGTATAGTGGGAGGGAACTTGTGAAGTATAGTGGAGGGAACTTGTGAAGTATAGTGGAGAGAACGTGTGAAGTATAGTGGAGAGAACTGGTGATGTATAGTGGAGAGAACTTGTGAAGTATAGTGGAGAGAACGTGTGAAGTATAGTGGAGAGAACTTGTGATGTATAGTGGAGAGAACTTGTGAAGTATAGTGGAGAGAACGTGTGAAGTATAGTGGAGAGAACGTGTGAAGTATAGTGGAGAGAACGTGTGAAGTATAGTGGAGAGAACTTGTGAAGTATAGTGGTGTGGAGAGAACTTGTGAAGTATAGTGGTGTGGAGAGAACTTGTGAAGTATAGTGGAGAGAACTTGTGATGTATAGTGGAGAGAACTTGTGAAGTATAGTGGAGAGAACTTGTGAAGTATAGTGGAGGGAACGTGTGAAGTATAGTGGAGGGAACGTGTGAAGTATAGTGGAGAGAACTTGTAAAGTATAGTGGAGAGAACTTGTGAAGTATAGTGGAGAGAACGTGTGAAGTATAGTGGAGAGAACGTGTGAAGTATAGTGGAGAGAACGTGTGAAGTATAGTGGAGAGAACTTGTGAAGTATAGTGGAGAGAACTTGTGAAGTATAGTGGAGAGAACTTGTGAAGTATAGTGGAGAGAACTTGTGAAGTATAGTGGTGTGGAGAGAACTTGTGAAGTATAGTGGAGAGAACTTGTGAAGTATAGTGGTGTGGAGAGAACTTGTGAAGTATAGTGGAGAGAACTTGTGAAGTATAGTGGAGAGAACGTGTGAAGTATAGTGGAGAGAACTTGTGAAGTATAGTGGACAGAACTTGTGAAGTATAGTGGAGAGAACTTGTGAAGTATAGTGGAGAGAACTTGTGAAGTATAGTGGAGAGAACTTGTGAAGTATAGTGGAGAGAACGTGTGAAGTATAGTGGAGGGAACTTGTGAAGTATAGTGGAGAGAACTTGTGAAGTATAGTGGAGAGAACGTGTGAAGTATAGTGGAGAGAACGTGTGAAGTATAGTGGAGAGAACGTGTGAAGTATAGTGGAGAGAACGTGTGAAGTATAGTGGAGAGAACTTGTGAAGTATAGTGGAGGGAACGTGTGAAGTATAGTGGGAGGGAACTTGTGAAGTATAGTGGAGGGAACTTGTGAAGTATAGTGGAGAGAACGTGTGAAGTATAGTGGAGAGAACTGGTGATGTATAGTGGAGAGAACTTGTGAAGTATAGTGGAGAGAACGTGTGAAGTATACTGGAGAGAACTTGTGATGTATAGTGGAGAGAACTTGTGAAGTATAGTGGAGAGAACGTGTGAAGTATAGTGGAGAGAACGTGTGAAGTATAGTGGAGAGAACGTGTGAAGTATAGTGGAGAGAACTTGTGAAGTATAGTGGTGTGGAGAGAACTTGTGAAGTATAGTGGTGTGGAGAGAACTTGTGAAGTATAGTGGAGAGAACTTGTGATGTATAGTGGAGAGAACTTGTGAAGTATAGTGGAGAGAACTTGTGAAGTATAGTGGAGGGAACGTGTGAAGTATAGTGGAGGGAACGTGTGAAGTATAGTGGAGAGAACTTGTAAAGTATAGTGGAGAGAACTTGTGAAGTATAGTGGAGAGAACGTGTGAAGTATAGTGGAGAGAACGTGTGAAGTATAGTGGAGAGAACGTGTGAAGTATAGTGGAGAGAACTTGTGAAGTATAGTGGAGAGAACTTGTGAAGTATAGTGGAGAGAACTTGTGAAGTATAGTGGAGAGAACTTGTGAAGTATAGTGGTGTGGAGAGAACTTGTGAAGTATAGTGGAGAGAACTTGTGAAGTATAGTGGTGTGGAGAGAACTTGTGAAGTATAGTGGAGAGAACTTGTGAAGTATAGTGGAGAGAACGTGTGAAGTATAGTGGAGAGAACTTGTGAAGTATAGTGGACAGAACTTGTGAAGTATAGTGGAGAGAACTTGTGAAGTATAGTGGAGAGAACTTGTGAAGTATAGTGGAGAGAACTTGTGAAGTATAGTGGAGAGAACTTGTGATGTGTAGTGGAGAGAACTTGTGAAGTATAGTGGAGAGAACTTGTGATGTATAGTGGAGAGAACTTGTGAAGTATAGTGGAGAGAACTTGTGATGTATAGTGGAGAGAACGTGTGAAGTATAGTGGAGAGAACTTGTGAAGTATAGTGGAGAGAACTTGTGAAGTATAGTGGAGAGAACTTGTGAAGTATAGTGGAGAGAACTTGTGAAGTATAGTGGAGAGAACGCGTGAAGTATAGTGGAGAGAACGCGTGAAGTATAGTGGAGGGAACTTGTGAAGTATAGTGGAGAGAACTTGAGAAGTATAGTGGAGAGAACTTGTGAAGTATAGTGGAGAGAACGTGTGAAGTATAGTGGAGGGAACTTGTGAAGTATAGTGGAGAGAACGTGTGAAGTATAGTGGCCAGAACTTGTGAAGTATAGTGGAGAGAACGTGTGAAGTATAGTGGAGAGAACGTGTGAAGTATAGTGGAGGGAACGTGTGAAGTATAGTGGAGAGAACTTGTGAAGTATAGTGGAGAGAACTTGTGAAGTATAGTGGAGAGAACGTGTGAAGTATAGTGGAGAGAACGTGTGAAGTATAGTGGAGAGAACGTGTGAAGTATAGTGGAGAGAACTTGTGAAGTATAGTGGAGGGAACTTGTGAAGTATAGTGGAGGGAACTTGTGAAGTATAGTGGAGGGAACTTGTGAAGTATAGTGGAGGGAACTTGTGAAGTATAGTGGAGGGAACTTGTGAAGTATAGTGGAGGGAACTTGTGAAGTATAGTGGAGGGAACTTGTGAAGTATAGTGGAGGGAACTTGTGAAGTATAGTGGAGAGAACGTGTGAAGTATAATGGAGAGAACGTGTGAAGTATAGTGGAGAGAACGTGTGAAGTATAGTGGAGAGAACGTGTGAAGTATAGTGGAGAGAACATGTGAAGTATAGTGGAGAGAACGTGTGAAGTATAGTGGAGGGAACGTGTGATGTATAGTGGAGAGAACGTGTGAAGTATAGTGGAGAGAACGTGTGAAGTATAGTGGAGAGAACGTGTGAAGTATAGTGGAGAGAACTTGTGAAGTATAGTGGAGAGAACGTGTGAAGTATAGTGGAGGGAACGTGTGAAGTATAGTGGAGAGAACGTGTGAAGTATAGTGGAGAGAACGTGTGAAGTATAGTGGAGAGAACGTGTGAAGTATAGTGGAGAGAACTTGTGAAGTATAGTGGAGAGAACGTGTGAAGTATAGTGGAGGGAACGTGTGAAGTATAGTGGAGAGAACGTGTGAAGTATAGTGGAGAGAACGTGTGAAGTATAGTGGAGAGAACGTGTGATGTATAGTGGAGGGAACTTGTGAAGTATAGTGGAGGGAACTTGTGAAGTATAGTGGAGAGAACTTGTGAAGTATAGTGGAGAGAACGTGTGAAGTATAGTGGAGAGAACTTGTGATGTATAGTGGAGAGAACTTGTGAAGTATAGTGGAGAGAACGTGTGAAGTATAGTGGAGAGAACTTGTGAAGTATAGTGGAGAGAACGTGTGAAGTATAGTGGAGAGAACTTGTGAAGTATAGTGGAGAGAACGTGTGATGTATAGTGGAGAGAACTTGTGAAGTATAGTGGTGTGGAGAGAACTTGTGAAGTATAGTGGAGAGAACTTGTGATGTATAGTGGAGAGAACTTGTGAAGTATAGTGGAGAGAACGTGTGAAGTATAGTGGAGAGAACTTGTGAAGTATAGTGGAGAGAACTTGTGAAGTATAGTGGAGAGAACTTGTGAAGTATAGTGGAGAGAACTTGTGAAGTATAGTGGAGAGAACTTGTGAAGTATAGTGGAGAGAACTTGTGAAGTATAGTGGTGTGGAGAGAACTTGTGAAGTATAGTGGAGAGAACTTGTGAAGTATAGTGGACAGAACTTGCGAAGTATAGTGGAGAGAACTTGCGAAGTATAGTGGAGAGAACTTGTGAAGTATAGTGGAGAGAACTTGTGATGTATAGTGGAGAGAACTTGTGAAGTATAGTGGAGAGAACTTGTGAAGTATAGTGGAGAGAACTTGTGAAGTATAGTGGAGAGAACTTGTGAAGTATAGTGGAGAGAACTTGTGAAGTATAGTGGAGAGAACTTGTGAAGTATAGTGGTGTGGAGAGAACTTGTGAAGTATAGTGGAGAGAACTTGTGAAGTATAGTGGAGAGAACGTGTGAAGTATAGTGGAGAGAACGTGTGAAGTATAGTGGAGAGAACGTGTGAAGTATAGTGGAGGGAACTTGTGAAGTATAGTGGAGAGAACTTGAGAAGTATAGTGGAGAGAACTTGTGAAGTATAGTGGAGAGAACGTGTGAAGTATAGTGGAGGGAACTTGTGAAGTATAGTGGAGAGAACGTGTGAAGTATAGTGGACAGAACTTGTGAAGTATAGTGGAGAGAACGTGTGAAGTATAGTGGAGAGAACGTGTGAAAGTATAGGTGGAGGGAACTTGTGAAGTATAGTGGAGAGAACGTGTGAAGTATAATGGACAGAACTTGTGAAGTATAGTGGAGAGAACGTGTGAAGTATAGTGGAGAGAACGTGTGAAGTATAGTGGAGAGAACGTGTGAAGTATAGTGGAGAGAACGTGTGAAGTATAGTGGAGAGAACTTGTGAAGTATAGTGGAGAGAACGTGTGAAGTATACTGGAGAGAACTTGTGATGTATAGTGGAGAGAACTTGTGAAGTATAGTGGAGAGAACGTGTGAAGTATAGTGGAGAGAACGTGTGAAGTATAGTGGAGAGAACTTGTGAAGTATAGTGGAGAGAACTTGTGAAGTATAGTGGTGTGGAGAGAACTTGTGAAGTATAGTGGTGTGGAGAGAACTTGTGAAGTATAGTGGAGAGAACTTGTGATGTATAGTGGAGAGAACTTGTGAAGTATAGTGGAGAGAACTTGTGAAGTATAGTGGTGTGGAGAGAACTTGTGAAGTATAGTGGAGAGAACTTGTGAAGTATAGTGGTGTGGAGAGAACTTGTGAAGTATAGTGGAGAGAACTTGTGAAGTATAGTGGAGAGAACGTGTGAAGTATAGTGGAGAGAACTTGTGAAGTATAGTGGACAGAACTTGTGAAGTATAGTGGAAAGAACTTGTGAAGTATAGTGGAGAGAACTTGTGAAGTATAGTGGAGAGAACTTGTGAAGTATAGTGGAGAGAACTTGTGATGTGTAGTGGAGAGAACTTGTGAAGTATAGTGGAGAGAACTTGTGATGTATAGTGGAGAGAACTTGTGAAGTATAGTGGAGAGAACTTGTGATGTATAGTGGAGAGAACGTGTGAAGTATAGTGGAGAGAACTTGTGAAGTATAGTGGAGAGAACTTGTGAAGTATAGTGGAGAGAACTTGTGAAGTATAGTGGAGAGAACTTGTGAAGTATAGTGGAGAGAACTTGTGAAGTATAGTGGAGAGAACGTGTGAAGTATAGTGGAGAGAACGTGTGAAGTATAGTGGAGGGAACTTGTGAAGTATAGTGGAGAGAACTTGAGAAGTATAGTGGAGAGAACTTGTGAAGTATAGTGGAGAGAACGTGTGAAGTATAGTGGAGGGAACTTGTGAAGTATAGTGGAGAGAACGTGTGAAGTATAGTGGCCAGAACTTGTGAAGTATAGTGGAGAGAACGTGTGAAGTATAGTGGAGAGAACGTGTGAAGTATAGTGGAGGGAACGTGTGAAGTATAGTGGAGAGAACTTGTGAAGTATAGTGGAGAGAACTTGTGAAGTATAGTGGAGAGAACGTGTGAAGTATAGTGGAGAGAACGTGTGAAGTATAGTGGAGAGAACGTGTGAAGTATAGTGGAGAGAACTTGTGAAGTATAGTGGAGGGAACTTGTGAAGTATAGTGGAGGGAACTTGTGAAGTATAGTGGAGGGAACTTGTGAAGTATAGTGGAGGGAACTTGTGAAGTATAGTGGAGGGAACTTGTGAAGTATAGTGGAGGGAACTTGTGAAGTATAGTGGAGGGAACTTGTGAAGTATAGTGGAGAGAACGTGTGAAGTATAATGGAGAGAACGTGTGAAGTATAGTGGAGAGAACGTGTGAAGTATAGTGGAGAGAACGTGTGAAGTATAGTGGAGAGAACGTGTGAAGTATAGTGGAGGGAACGTGTGAAGTATAGTGGAGAGAACGTGTGAAGTATAGTGGAGAGAACGTGTGAAGTATAGTGGAGAGAACGTGTGAAGTATAGTGGAGAGAACTTGTGAAGTATAGTGGAGAGAACGTGTGAAGTATAGTGGAGGGAACGTGTGAAGTATAGTGGAGAGAACGTGTGAAGTATAGTGGAGAGAACGTGTGAAGTATAGTGGAGAGAACGTGTGATGTATAGTGGAGGGAACTTGTGAAGTATAGTGGAGGGAACTTGTGAAGTATAGTGGAGAGAACTTGTGAAGTATAGTGGAGAGAACGTGTGAAGTATAGTGGAGAGAACTTGTGATGTATAGTGGAGAGAACTTGTGAAGTATAGTGGAGAGAACGTGTGAAGTATAGTGGAGAGACTTGTGAAGTATAGTGGAGAGAACTTGTGAAGTATAGTGGAGAGAACTTGTGAAGTATAGTGGAGAGAACGTGTGATGTATAGTGGAGAGAACTTGTGAAGTATAGTGGTGTGGAGAGAACTTGTGAAGTATAGTGGAGAGAACTTGTGATGTATAGTGGAGAGAACTTGTGAAGTATAGTGGAGAGAACGTGTGAAGTATAGTGGAGAGAACTTGTGAAGTATAGTGGAGAGAACTTGTGAAGTATAGTGGAGAGAACTTGTGAAGTATAGTGGAGAGAACTTGTGAAGTATAGTGGAGAGAACTTGTGAAGTATAGTGGAGAGAACTTGTGAAGTATAGTGGTGTGGAGAGAACTTGTGAAGTATAGTGGAGAGAACTTGTGAAGTATAGTGGACAGAACTTGCGAAGTATAGTGGAGAGAACTTGCGAAGTATAGTGGAGAGAACTTGTGAAGTATAGTGGAGAGAACTTGTGATGTATAGTGGAGAGAACTTGTGAAGTATAGTGGAGAGAACTTGTGAAGTATAGTGGAGAGAACTTGTGAAGTATAGTGGAGAGAACTTGTGAAGTATAGTGGAGAGAACTTGTGAAGTATAGTGGAGAGAACTTGTGAAGTATAGTGGTGTGGAGAGAACTTGTGAAGTATAGTGGAGAGAACGTGTGAAGTATAGTGGAGAGAACGTGTGAAGTATAGTGGAGGGAACTTGTGAAGTATAGTGGAGAGAACTTGAGAAGTATAGTGGAGAGAACTTGTGAAGTATAGTGGAGAGAACGTGTGAAGTATAGTGGAGGGAACTTGTGAAGTATAGTGGAGAGAACGTGTGAAGTATAGTGGACAGAACTTGTGAAGTATAGTGGAGAGAACGTGTGAAGTATAGTGGAGAGAACGTGTGAAGTATAGTGGAGGGAACTTGTGAAGTATAGTGGAGAGAACGTGTGAAGTATAATGGACAGAACTTGTGAAGTATAGTGGAGAGAACGTGTGAAGTATAGTGGAGAGAACGTGTGAAGTATAGTGGAGAGAACGTGTGAAGTATAGTGGAGAGAACGTGTGAAGTATAGTGGAGAGAACTTGTGAAGTATAGTGGAGAGAACGTGTGAAGTATACTGGAGAGAACTTGTGATGTATAGTGGAGAGAACTTGTGAAGTATAGTGGAGAGAACGTGTGAAGTATAGTGGAGAGAACGTGTGAAGTATAGTGGAGAGAACTTGTGAAGTATAGTGGAGAGAACTTGTGAAGTATAGTGGTGTGGAGAGAACTTGTGAAGTATAGTGGTGTGGAGAGAACTTGTGAAGTATAGTGGAGAGAACTTGTGATGTATAGTGGAGAGAACTTGTGAAGTATAGTGGAGAGAACGTGTGAAGTATAGTGGAGAGAACGTGTGAAGTATAGTGGAGGAGAACGTGTGAAGTATAGTGGAGAGAACTTGTGAAGTATAGTGGAGAGAACTTGTGAAGTATAGTGGAGAGAACGTGTGAAGTATAGTGGAGAGAACGTGTGAAGTATAGTGGAGAGAACTTGTGAAGTATAGTGGAGAGAACTTGTGAAGTATAGTGGAGAGAACTTGTGAAGTATAGTGGAGAGAACGTGTGAAGTATAGTGGAGAGAACTTGTGAAGTATAGTGGAGAGAACTTGTGAAGTATAGTGGAGAGAACTTGTGAAGTATAGTGGAGAGAACTTGTGAAGTATAGTGGAGAGAACTTGTGAAGTATAGTGGAGAGAACTTGTGAAGTATAGTGGAGAGAACGTGTGAAGTATAGTGGAGAGAACTTGTGAAGTATAGTGGAGAGAACTTGTGAAGTATAGTGGAGAGAACTTGTGAAGTATAGTGGAGAGAACGTGTGAAGTATAGTGGAGAGAACGTGTGAAGTATAGTGGAGAGAACTTGTGAAGTATAGTGGAGAGAACTTGTGAAGTATAGTGGAGAGAACGTGTGAAGTATAGTGGAGAGAACGTGTGAAGTATAGTGGAGAGAACGTGTGAAGTATAGTGGAGAGAACGTGTGAAGTATAGTGGAGAGAACTTGTGAAGTATAGTGGAGGGAACGTGTGAAGTATAGTGGAGAGAACGTGTGAAGTATAGTGGAGAGAACTTGTGAAGTATAGTGGAGAGAACGTGTGAAGTATAGTGGACAGAACGTGTGAAGTATAGTGGAGAGAACGTGTGAAGTATAGTGGAGAGAACGTGTGAAGTATAGTGGAGGAACGTGTGAAGTATAGTGGAGAGAACTTGTGAAGTATAGTGGAGAGAACTTGTGAAGTATAGTGGAGAGAACGTGTGAAGTATAGTGGAGAGAACGTGTGAAGTATAGTGGAGAGAACGTGTGAAGTATAGTGGAGAGAACGTGTGAAGTATAGTGGAGAGAACGTGTGAAGTATAGTGGAGAGAACGTGTGAAGTATAGTGGAGAGAACGTGTGAAGTATAGTGGAGAGAACTTGTGAAGTATAGTGGAGAGAACTTGTGAAGTATAGTGGAGAGAACGTGTGAAGTATAGTGGAGAGAACTTGTGAAGTATAGTGGAGAGAACGTGTGAAGTATAGTGGAGAGAACTTGTGAAGTATAGTTGAGTAGGAGAGAACGTGTGAAGTATAGTGGAGAGAACTTGTGAAGTATAGTGGGGGAGAGAACTTGTGAAGTATAGTGGAGAGAACTTGTGAAGTATAGTGGAGAGAACTTGTGAAGTATAGTGGAGAGAACTTGTGAAGTATAGTGGAGAGAACTTGTGAAGTATAGTGGAGAGAACTTGTGAAGTATAGTGGAGAGAACTTGTGAAGTATAGTGGAGAGAACTTGTGAAGTATAGTGGAGAGAACTTGTGAAGTATAGTGGAGAGAACTTGTGAAGTTAGTGGGAGAGAACTTGTGAAGTATAGTGGAGAGAACTTGTGAAGTATAGTGGACAGAACTTGTGAAGTATAGTGGAGAGAACTTGTGAAGTATAGTGGAGAGAACTTGTGAAGTATAGTGGAGAGAACTTGTGATGTATAGTGGAGAGAACTTGTGAAGTATAGTGGAGAGAACTTGTGATGTATAGTGGAGAGAACTTGTGAAGTATAGTGGAGAGAACTTGTGATGTGTAGTGGA